>OZ035955.1:12288371-12513317 GCA_964034955.1 Orchesella flavescens | reverse complement strand
AGATGATATAACTTAGGGAACTCTCAGCACCAGGCCATTTTTGTTTTTCATTTACGATGCCATTGCGGAACTGCTCAGAGTTATTCTTTTTATTTTTGCAAAATGATATCCCCTTCATATAGCCCTGCCAGTTCAATAGGATCCATGAACCGACCGTTGTCATCAAATTGTGGAGGGCTGTTTGCGACAATACCTTCCGAATTTTGGAAATCAGTTGGGGTCATTGGTTCCCCAGGAACATCTTGAGAATCCTATAAAGTCAAAATTTTGGAATTAGTACGCACTTGTGCAAAATGCTGAATATTCTTGTGCTAAAGTTTGCTTACATCAAAAAATACGGAATATAAATGTTCAAGTGGATCACTCCAAGCTTCCGCTTGAGGAAATGGTGTCAACAAGCCAATTAGATTTACGACAAGTAAAACTTGCCAAATTCGCCACAACTCTCCGTCCATGATTGATTCGAATTCGTAGTGCTAGTTCTCAACAGGGAAATTTTCACAAATTTTATTTTATTTTAGAAAAGGCAGAGATCGGAAGCCGGATAGGAACTGATGACTCTTCCATACGAAGACTTCCCTTTTATAATGAGTCATCCTACACAAGGGTGCATGCATGAGTATGAAAAAATGAATGAATGAATGAATGAGTTTCATTTCTTTTGATGTTTCCGATTCATTTTCGATTGTACCGTATGCAAGGCAGAGTCTGGAATTAATTAGATTATAATAGTAATATGCAGCTTTGAGTGCAAATACTTATGAAAGGGAAGTTTTTGTCATTGAGCAGTGTGAGTAAGTAATACGATGAATGAATGACTACCTTTTCATGACAAATGGCACGTATCAATGAAGAAATAAAATACAATGACTTTAGTAGTGGTGTGGTTAAAATGAACTTGCACAAAACATTTTGACGTTTTATTGTTCTCCAGTATTTTTTAATGACGAGTTTGTTTTTGCAAAGAGTAAAACAGAAGGAGAGTAATTGGTTAACGATGAAAAACTTGCGTAAACAAGGAAAAGGACGGTAATAATATATATGTAGTTTAGTGACGCATCCACGTGATTTACGCATGCTTTTGAAATATCACAAAAATATGAAAGAAAAAACCGGATACGTTCTTAGAAAATGAATACATCATCATCGTCCTCCGTTACAATAAGGTCGACATAGGGTTGGCTCTTTAACATTCTGGAAACAAACAAGTACGAGGCTACAGTCAGGTAAGCGGAACTGGAAATAATAAGCAAATGATATTTCCTGTTACTCAAAAACTCACCTCACGCAGGCATCATTGAAGCCCGAAGATCCGCAAATCATAGCTTTGAATTTGCCCACCGGACACTTTTCAACTTTTACTTGAGGGAGACCAAGTTCCTTAGTAAAAGTGCGTAAAAGTATCGATTCAAATAAGGGAATACTATCAACTCTTCCAGTTAGGCCATTCCAGCTATTAACAGGACTGGAAATCACTGGGAAAAAGTGGAAAACATTCCACGAATCAGCTAATTGACTCCACTCATCTCCCCATATAACATCCGCTTCAATATGGTTGAAGAAAATTAGTATGATTCTTTTCACTGGGTATGATATACTTCGTTGTCCAAGAAAGTCTACTATTCTGACAAAAGGAGTGATTCCAGAACCACCCGCAAATAAAGCTAACGTGTCACAGTTTTTTAAATATAATGGATCATATCTTCCAGCCACTGAACCCAGTTCAAGTTGTGAGCCTAAGTTGAGCAACCCTAATTCCTTAGTTAAAAGACCATCAGAATATATTTTAATGATGAAGTAAACTACTCTCATATTTTCTTCAGACTTTTGGGGTCTGCTGAGTTCCCCGATTATGCTTCTATTTACTGGCGTATACTTTCGTGCGGTTCCAGCTTCCTGGATGCGAAGTTTGACGTGGAAGCCGACAGGAATCCCAACAAAGGACGATGATATGGTTTGTACTCCAAGAAGAATCACATTGTGAGTTAAATCCTGCTTCTCAATCACTGTTCCACAACAAAAGTCGTCTACTTTACATTGCCGACTGTCCATTAAACGGTTGTTGTCTTGTAACGGTGTTCCTAAACTTTTCCATTTACCTATGTAAGTAAGCCAAAATTCACCAAGTTATATTTCATCCATCCAGATTCAAATTTTTATGTTAGCACACACAGAATCACGTCGTTTAAATCTTAGTGTTAGTATAGAAAACATCATCAGTATTGACCTATACTTGGTTTTTTGATAGTAATCCTAGCTTTCTTAAATGAGTTTTGAAAGTTGATAGTGAGGGAGTCATCATTTAGCGCTTGCAACAGCTTCACATGAGCCATCCACAAATCTGGTGGTTTCAAAATTACTTTTAGTAAGAATCGTTCTCGGTTTAGAACGCTGACACTCCAACTGTCTTCAGTAAGCTCTTCATCTTCCATCGCTTCCACCTATATAATCAAAAACATTGAAACATGAGTTTTCTGAAAGAAAGCCTTTTTAAATAGTCAACAATGGAAAAACAATAACATATACTCACCTGAAAAATTAGCACTGAATCATCCTGAAAGAATTTGGCATGTGGACGTGATGACGTTCTCGTAATTTCTGCAGCTACCGGGACTAGACAACCTCTGAAGTCTTCTTCACATTCATCAAAAGAATCTCCCACGTCAACCCTCAAGTAGCCCAGCAAACAACTTCGTAAAATACTGTCAAAATTTACCCAACGGTGAACCTTAAGAAATTGACACAAATAGAATTTGAAACATTAGTTAATTTAATATCCTTTGAAATTATAAAATTGAACATGCAGTTGCTCAGAAGATTAATTCTCACCTCATTGAATAATGATGTCGCATCTTTTCCTGCTCCTTTCATCATCTCTGCAATTCCTCCTGGATGATATGGGAGATACTCTGTGACATCATACACACAATTGCGGATAACCAACCAACAGTCATCTTCTGTATCATGCTTTGCTATTTCTGATAACGGGATTTTCTTTCGGGTTGGAAGTCGCACACGGTCTTCTTGTAGTTTCATCCACTTCACCATTGACATCCCAGGACTCACCAGATTTCGTGCCTTCTTCACGGTAGTCGCTGCAAAAATAAAGAAAACAAGATGAGTTTACTCCATTATAGATCCAGTTGCCACTCACTTCATTCAATTTCTTACATGATGGAGGTGGCATTGCCAAAGAGGCAGATTTCTGAAGCAAATCTGCTCCCAGGAAGGAACTTGACCCGGCTCCAGCAATCCCTCCATTTCCGGACTGCACAATAGAAATACTTAATTGAGAAGTAGAACATTCACCTTCTTCCACTTCCATGGGTAAACTGATACTTTCATTTTTATCACAGTCTGTTTCTTCTACTTCCAGTCTGATAACAACAGGGGAAGCCGATATATTTATGACATTTTCCGGTGGTATATCGTCCGACATTTCGGCTATCCCAGCCCCAGCATTCAATCAGCGTATGTACAAAAGATATTTTGTTTTATGTTCGTTTGAAATCACAAAAAGTTTACACATAAAAGTTGGTTCCCTTCAAACTGTGATTAGTTTTAAATGAGTGAAATATAGGGGATCTGTTGCGCAACAAGGATAAATAGGAACAGTGGAAACATCTGACGACCACACACAACCATCCCCAACACACGAATGTAGTCTTCCAAGACAAGACTACATGTACTCATCATCTACGTACTTCATGTACATTTCTGCATGTGACAAGCCATAAAAGCCAATGTATACATAACATAATAGTAAATGGAACTTGGTGCAACAGACTGGATAACATATCGTATTGTATTGTGCATGTATTGCATAAGTACTGGAATGAGTACATCTTACGTATACGTACCTCACAACCTGCAACTGCAACCTAATATCTGTATGACATCAAAGGCCCAGAATGCCTACGTCAGAAAAGCTTTCACAACATATCAGTATCATATTTCATGAGTTTGTTTTTTGCAGCAAGAAACATCAAAATATTTTTGTCTGCTTGTGAATTTTGGAGGTGTTGTTAAAACTACATGGTATTGATTTTTTTTATATCTAACGGTAAATCGTGGGTAGGTTATAATGTTAAGAGAATATGCGTTGGCGAGAAGAGAACCATTTCATTTTCAAAATAGTGAAAGTATGAAAATAATCAATAATATATTTAGGGATTAGATATTGAGTAGGTGATAATGAAATATTTTCCAATGAATCTGAACAAAAGGCAACTATTTGCGCAAATCTGTTCAGTTCGATCAAAATAAATTTTATGTTCCAACTCGGCAATATACAAATATCCCAATTAATGAAATTCATTTATGAATGATTGAATTATGAAATATGTAACAGACAGAAGAGTTTTTAAATGCGCATTTATTTATTTATTTAAGTACTTAATTTATGCAAAAAGTACCAACCTTATAATATAATCAACTATGTAACCACATCATCATTATGAGACCAAACAGAGTGTCGTTTAGCTTTAAAACTTTGCAGTCCTTCTTGACAGTCTTTCAGTTGCAAATTCCGAACCATCACATTTTCACCCTCACTAAAACCAAAACAATATTTTCATTAATTATTAACAATTCTAATTGTTAATCAACTAAAATATTAATAACTACTATGATGTACCGTAACGCTTTCTCATATGACATATCGAGCTGCTCATAAAAGAATTGTTTCCCCAAACGTATCACAGATCTACTTTTTGAAGAGATGCTTTTGTAAATGGCTTGGATGCAGGACTCTGAAACAAAGAGTTTCCAGTTCCTCAATAGTTGGTTTTGTAGTTAGTAAATGGTAATATATAGACTACAAAAAACTTCAAACCTAATTTTTCTTCAGGTACTACTTTTGTAATGAGTTGAGCTTCCAAAGCTTCCTGTGCGCTCAAGGGCTGACCCGTTAGAACCATAAATGCAGCAGTTGACCTACTCACCGCTCGTGAAACTGCAACTCCAGGGGTTGAGCAAAAAAGTCCAAAGGATGCCCTTTATAATATCAAGCTTATAACGCGTACCCTTCGTGAGTTTAAATGAAATTTTACTAAAAAATATATTTAGTATTACCCGGGAGTGGAGAAGCTAGATTTTTCGGTTGCAATTGAAAAGTCACAGGCTGCAACAAGCTGGCAGCCGGCTGCTGCAGCTAGTCCATTGACAACTGCAATCACAGGTACTTCCGCATTCTGAATAAATGAGTTTGGAATTTAGTATTATCATATATCAAAAGACTCACTGACTGTGGGCTCAGTTTTCAGTCTTTCCCATTTTCAAAGAAAACTTACGCGTATGCTAAGCATGAGGTCAGTGCAAGTTGAAAAAACATTTTTCTGCGTAGCGACTCCTTGGTCACTAGTCTAAAGTTAATTAAATGCGGTGTCCAGTCACCTTTTCGATATGCAAACATTTCGATTTTTTTCCTCTCGAAATGTTTGTGTACAAACATTTCGATTTACCATAATCTCGATTTTGGAAATGCAAAAATTTCGATTTTTTTCTTAATTCACAATTGAAAACCTTTACATGTAAATGCAAATCTGTAGATGCAAATTACATGTAAAATCTTTTCACATCTTCCTTCACCAAAATCTCTCACACTTCAGGTATCCCAAACTGAACTTCATTAGTTCAGTTTCAACTTCATAGTGAAGAACATGGCTTCTGCATTAGTATTCCAGTTATTTTGGAAAAAAAGAAGCCTCCGAAGTTTTAAATAGAGTTGTGGAATGTGCATGATCGTGTTTTAGGAAAGATTCCACGTACATCAAATAACATTGAAGGTTGGCATAATAAACTAATGATATACCTTGCACGAGTTTATTTGCTATTAGAAAGGAACAGAGTAGAACTGAAAACACATTAGCATCCATGCCAAAAACTTGTAGCCTGCCCTTGGCAAAGGAAAAATACGGGAAGGTTAATAGAAAAGCATTATCATAGAGTATACGCTACAAAGAAGAAACTTCAGAAGCTAAGGGCTTCGTACAATGACTTAACAATTTTACTTACATGTATCCTACCGTTTAACGTATGTACATTTTGTATGTGATATTTTTTATGTTAAAGTAATTCAGAATTTTTAGTTAATTAAGATGTATTCCTGTGACTCGCCATCATCTCAAAGTTGGTTTAATAAAGATTTTTTTGTCTCGAAATGTTTGTAAAAAAAATCGGAATGTTTGTAGTGTTGTTCATTTTTATGCAAACATTTCGATACTAAAAAATCGAAATGTTTGCATATCGAAAAGGTGACTGGGAATCTTAAATGCATAGCAGGGGTGTTTAAATATTAAAGATGAAACTGATATATGATATTGTATTGTCATGTCATATCATCATACCAACTCTTTGAGATTGTGTCCGGATGAGAAAACGGGAGTTTCACTAGTTGCTGCAATCACAATGCATCGAAGTTCAAGGTCAGATTTATCTTTGGTAATAGCTGATATTAGTTCGTCCAGCATTTTTAAAGACAGCGAGTTCCTAAAAAATAAAGTTCTCCACTCATTTTCTTGCAAATACTGCGTCAGGATTAGGATGTAGATCCATTGCTCATTAGTCATTACAATCATTTGGATTACGCTAAATACCTTGTTTTCTTATCAGCCATTGTAATTGTTCTTAGTCCATCTTGCTGGGTGACATGAAGGAGTGAGTACGGTGAATCTAAAGTTGCATCAATGTTGCGGTTGTCAGCTACCGCTGATGACAAAGAAAAGTACCTGTTGCCTACATTCCACCTTGCTGACACTTCAGAGTCATGACATGTCATGGAGGTAGCGGGAACATTTTTGCGTAAATGTTGGTTTATGCAACGGCGTGCTTGTAATAGCACCTTATGCCTATACATTTTGATCTGGAGTAGTTGCTGTCAAAGGACTCTAAAAGTAAAAAAAACTCTCAAGTTCAGAAACGAGCACTTTGGTGTCAATTGTTTATGATGCGCAGTAAAGTTCTTAATGCAATTAGAGTGTATATGCATAAAAGTTTCTGAGCAATATTAACTCTAGCTATTGTTCATGAAGGTATTTTTACAACCCGACTAGTAAAACATAAGTAATATGCTTTAGTAGAGTTTAACCCAATAGAACACAATATTAACCCTTGTATTCCAGTCAAAAAGCAACAGCAACTGATTTGTTTTGGTTGCATTTTTCTCGCTCTGATGATGGCTTCACTCAATGATGCCTCTTGATTATCTGCATTCCTTGCTGTATTTCATACCACTTGTTTGAACTGGAAGATTTTTAATCTAAATGCATAACTACTCTCTGAACTTGAGTATTTATATTACATATACTACTTACAAAGAAGTATATAAGCGCAACAACATTAATAATTTGCATTTTGGAACGTTTATTGTTCTTGGCCCATAAAACACCCTATTTTCAAGCAGTTATCCAACCTTCTTAATAAAATTAATGCATATTTAATTTGAAAAACATTAAAAAATGACGAAAATTGTTAAAATATTAATTGAATTTTTAAATATGCTTTACAAAAAAACAAGTTTCAAAAAGTTACGTCTTTTCTAGAAAAAGAGAAGATGTTCAAATTGATTGGTGTCTGCAAACTTGTTTTTGGAGGAACATATTTAAAGATCATGAAAAGGTTGACGATAGGTAGGTAAATAATTTTATGAGGAGTTGAGTCAAACGTGGGAAAGAACATAAAAGGGAGACATATGAATATAAATTTTTATAGATATCAATTTGTGAGTCCATCTTCTTCTACCAATTCAAATTTCTTATAATGTCTCATAATTAGCATATATATTCTACTACACGACAGTTTTTAGGTAAGGAGCCTATAGTGTAAAGTGTAAAGATTTGTACAAAACAATATCTCACGGATAGTGAAATAAATTTTGAAGAACGACACGTACTCATTATATAATGGATTTTGCAAAAAATCGTTGCAACCTGTCACGCCTTTCGTTGCAGCAAAAATTAAGCCACGAATTGTTGCATTGTTAACGACACAGCTCATCATACTAGCCAAATGCAGGGTTAATTGCAACTACATTATTAAATATGTCTGTACATACTACATACGTAGAATATTGCATTGAAATTGGTGGTGCAGCTAGCTTCCAACTTTCAAACTTGACTAATATCATACATAAATACAAATTAAAAAGAGAAACTTAATTCAATTGGAATATCAATCGGAATGAATACAAAGTTTGTTCTTGACTTGTCGGTTACTAAACTAAAACGCAAAAGTGATTTTTTGAAAGGTAACATTTTTGACTCGGCATGAGCTATAGGAGGGCCACAAAAGATGAAGTTAGTTGATGACTTTGATGAGTGATGTGATGTGATGATCATCCTCTTGACTCTTGACGTTGTTGGATGTTGGATGTACAACAAAGTCCGTTTTTTGCTTTCATGCAGACAATATGCAATAACAACAGAGAGCATTATGTTACATATGTTACAATAACCAGATTGAGAGGATGCGTTATTGTGCGTTACGCTTGTCTGCATGATATGTATTAGGCAAAAATGTGACTCTCAGCAATAACAATGGCAAGCTTTGCTGATGTGGTTGTCCTTTAGATTAGAAGAACGTTGCATTATCCAAACTTGAAGCTTGAAGTTAACGTGACTTGTGAGCTTGAATTGAATAACTCACTCAGCCATGTGCGTTTAAAAGAATGACATGATGACCATGTATAAACTTAATGGAGTAAGATGTAGCAGGAGGAGTCCTTTTAGTAATGACTCTCATCATATCATTAGAATAATAATAATCGAAAGATTAAGAAAATATAAGTTGAAGATGATACAGCTCAACTATAGAACTATTATAATACACCATACTATGATGTAGATGTAGCTATTAAAAGACCGCTTACAAAAGGGGATGTAGAACACTAGTTGATTACGAGAGCAGATGTCTATTTATTATTAAATTATATTTGGCTTTGTTGAAGAGTATCTCGAGGGCACGCTCCCTCATAATTGAATGTGATTGAGTAGTGGTACTTGATTTGAAAATGATGATTATGATAACACTTTAAAATGCATATGCATATGTGTGTGTATACTAGCAGACTGATGACTGTGTGTGTACTCATCCTTAAGTTAAAAACAGATAGGCATTGATTCATTTTCGAAAAAAAGTGATCTCATTAACATTATTCCAAAGGATAATGAGGTAGTGAGATTGAGATTATGTCACAAGAAATTCATTATAAAACTGTCTGCCAGTCAAAGAAAAGAACTCAGTAGTCTACCAGAGTCGTTTTAAATAGTGGTTTGGTTTGGTGTTGTTGTGTGAATTGAAAATTATAATTTATAATCAAAGTTAAAAATGATGAACTGCCCAGGTCCAGTACTTTTAGCATCCGTTATATGGATGGTGTTAATAGCTACTTGCAGTTTTACAGTAGCAGACAAAGGGGGTGGATATCCAGATTCTATACAAAGTTTAGGATATGGAGCACCCTATGGAGTACCTAGCGCTGGTAGTGGTGGTAGTGGATACGGAAATGTAAGGTTACACGTATTTATAAAAACAAATCTAGCAAAGTATTAGTTTTGTACTAAAATGCAATGTTGTTTCTTAATTAGGAACCTGCCAATTATGACTTCGAATATGAAGTCTTTGGCGGAGGAAACTATTTCGGGCATCAGGAATCTCGTCGGGATAAGAATACAAATGGAAAGTACCACGTTCTTCTTCCTGACGGGTATATAACCGAGACTATTATTTATACTTTTAACTCAACGTGCGAACCAAATCGACAGAAGTTTTTCAAATCACTGTTTCCCATTTTTTTAACTCTAGCCGTCGACAAATAGTTACATACATTGCTGACGAAACCGGTTATCATCCAACAATCACTTATGAAGATGCTAGCAGCACAGGAGGAGAAGGTGGGTATCCTGCATCCTCGGCCCCTGACAGTGGTTACGGAGCCCCTGTTGCCGATAACAGTTTGAACAATCGATACAGCAGTAGAATCAAACGCCAGCACTTAACTGATCAAGAAGATGTAGTTCAGTTTTACAACCCGGAAAATAAACCTGACCAAAGATTTAGGAATACACAGAGGCATAGACGATTTACTCCTCAAAAAGGATATCTTATAGTTTATCCTACTTCACCAAAAGTTTCAGAGGAAAGTAAAAAATTGAATGCAAGCTAAAAATTCGAACGAGAAAACCAAAGATGTCAATCAAACAATTGAAGGAAGCCAGAGTTACTGTAGTTGTGCATGTTTGAAATATAGCATTTCAGTCGCTCATATTTCATAACTCTTGACCTCAGTATCTTCACATTAACACTATACAACCCTTCCTGATTCCTCATTTGTCATTTATAACCATATTAGTCCTTAGGCATATATCTCTATATATTTTTATGTATTCTAATTAAATTCAATAATTAAACTGATGAAATAAATAATAACTCAAACGCACTTTTTGACTTTGACTCAAATTACCGATAAATCTACCACCACTACTTGTACATGCATAAAAAAATTAAAAATGAGAGTTCTGCCCTCACTACACTTTTAATTGATTCTCTAAAAACTGGGCCAAGGTCAACATCATTGGCCAAAGTGACGCTGCAAATCGTCATATTTTTCTTTTAAAATGGTGCCGCAGAGTGGACCAATTAAATGCATTTGTTTAATTATTTCAAATGCCATCATGTATAATCAATCATATTGCATCAGACTAAAAAAGGTTTTCAATGCAAAAGGTGTTAATTAATAACATCGCATTTGACACCAACAAATTGCACGCTCGTGTTTTCATCTTCATAATTATTGTATAGAATTGAAGTAGCTAAACTGTCAATGTGTTTGCCTTTCTACCGCTGTGATTGCACGGTTAAACTAAAGGCCATAATATATGTATCATCCTATGTTTTTGTGGACAAGTTCGGAAGAATAATTACATTTTTAAAATCTATTTGAGCTAAAGAACTTTCATCATTTATCACTCCATTAATCAAGCCTTAAGCCCTTGACCTAACTTGTGGATTGACAAAAATGATTTCCAAAAATCTATTGGACGCTATCTTGAAAATACACTTTATGCAAGTATCTTCATAGTGCATCATGCATAATGTTCGACCGATACAGAAGATCAAGCTGCTACACGTGGGAATGCGAGAAAATACAAACCCATCTGTGCTGTGTGAGAAAACAAAAAAATCATATTGCGAATTGCATCAAACACCAAGTCTGATTCATTATATTAAAACAAAAATGTTAAGTGAAAGTTGACACTTTGAAGAAAATGGAGCTCGGAAAATCAATTACCTTAGATGACCTACCAAAACTGTTTGAGCAATTAATGCCCATTGGTAGACACAAACTTCCTATTGTTAAATTACCAGTTCTACATAATATAAACCACCAACAGGTCCAGCTATTACGCTCATGCAACTCGAATTGTGGAACGCCTGATGCATATAGTAGTTTTATGTGTTCCTTGTGTTGTACGTCATTAAAATCAGAAAAGCAAGGCATCGTTGATCGCTACATTTTCAATAAAATATTTGACTCTTTTATCAAGAAGCAGACATGGAGTTTACATTCGTCATTCGGCTCTCTTATCAAACAAACTGAAAATGCAGAAAATGAACCAAGCAATGACAACCCATTAGCATTCTGTCAACAATGCTATAAAACTATGACACATTTAGAAAACTGCTACTTGAAACTACAAATCGCTATAAAGGAATTTCATGAAACGGTTCTCCGCACTAGATATTTTTCCCATCTTGCGCATAAGTTACATGATGATTCCTTAAGACTTAAAGATAATAAAAATGGGGATGACGATAGTGCCAATAGTCTGGTTGACCGATGCTTATCTAAAAGCAACGAAAAGGAAAGTATAAAGGAGGTGTATTTGGAAGAGCAACCGGATGTTGAAGATGATGACCGCAACTCTTACTACTGTGATGTATCAAGTGCACATTCAGATACAAATGATGATGTAGAAAAACCTGCGTCTCCAATATCAAATGTCAGCAATAATGAAAGGAGTTTACGTAAAAAGAAAACGAAATCTGTTTCCGATCGGAAGCATAAAGTCACTAAACCCATGTAAGGTCCTATAATTAACTACCTATTTCTAATATATTCTTAAATTTAAAATTTATGTGAAAATCTATTTTTCTCATTCAGTCGGCGACATGGTGGCCTTACGGAGGAAGAATACAAAGAAAAGAGACGTGCTCAATCACGTGGATATTATCTTGCCAGGAGAAAACCCCCATTAATCGGACCAAAGTCTTTGAGTGCTCAGTCACTAACAAAACTGAAGAGAGCCGAAAAACTATGTCTAGATTCCAAGAATTTTCCAGCAAAGTCTAACTGCGGACGAAGAGTTCCAGTGAGCAAACTCGACGAGAATCGCTACTCTTACAGAAATGTTCAATTTTTTAAAGTAGAATCTCCTAATGGTAGCAGTAATACCTCTGAAACATTCTGTTGCGAAAAGTGTGGTCACAAATGTGCTGTTCTTAATGTTATGAAGAAACACATTGCAAAAAGTCACTTTGGTAAGTTGAACCAATAATGATTTATATATTAGAAGTAGTAACTAGAGGTATCAAGCATAAAATAAATTGAGATTATCAATATATTTTAGAGCCCGACAAAGCATACAAGTGCAACCTCTGTGACAAAACATTCTACTACCGTTTTCAACTACGAGATCATGAAGCTCGACACTCTGAGAAAGGAATGGGAGTTCAATGTGAGGAATGTGGCATGTCATTTAAGTACAAATCTGGCTACTTTAATCATCGACGGATTATCCATTGGGGAATCAAACCATTTGGGTGCGACACATGTGTAAAGAAATTCGGAACGAGAAAAGATCTCCGGGTTCATTCCTTAACTCATACCGGCGAGAAGCCCCACGTGTGCCAATATTGTGGAGATCCCTTCAAAACAGCAAAGTCTTTACAGATTCATGAACAAAAAACTCATGCAAATTAAGAAAAACAAACATTTTTTTTGTATTCAGTATATTCTTGTTTTTATTCGTGGTATAGAAAAAATGTTTATAATCATTTTAATGCGTATTTGTATTGCTTACTTTATCTTACTCGAAATGCGGATTCTTTTCACAAGTAAATAGATGTACAAAGAAATTAATAGTCAATGCATATTTTCATCATTTGCTTAAAAAGTCATTCTTATCTTATTGGCTACTAACTTTACAATGGGATATCTTACAATTAATTATTGCAACAAAAAATTCTCTTAAATGCAAAGAAAAATTGTCAGACATCTAGACTTTCACTCACAAGCCGAAAAAAAAACATTCAAATGGCAACAAAACAAATGTTAAAATTCAGGAGCCACGCCACACACCACCACAATACATGAAGAGTACTTACTGACCACCATACAATATTTTTTTATGTACAAGTAGATTTATACTACAAAAAATAAACTATATTTTATAACCTGCAGCAGATCCACTCTAAATACACCATAATACACTTTTACAATGTAAATATTTGGTACTCAAATACGCCAATGTCATTTGAAGTGTGCAAAGGTCATTCAACATCCTGAGTCTTATAAAACGTCGACAATGACAATGACTTCCTTTCGCCTCATGCAGTTCCAAGTCAGTCTTTTGCAATCTTTGCATAGATGCATTAGGCTGAAAAATGTGTGTTGTTGTAATAATATGGTAAAAGTAGCTTTACGCTAAAATGTCATTAATAGCTAAAAAAAATTCTACATGAAAATGTATATACTTACAAAAAATATCACGAAATCGAAAACATTTTATGGATAAAAGAAGAATATTCTTTTTTTTAATCCATTAAAATCTACAACTGGAAATGATTACTTAATACCCCTGCAACAAAGTATGTATTGACATAGGACATACTTTTTTTTATATATTCATATAACAATACAGTCGAAAAATTAGGCAACAAGTTTTTTATGTACTTTTATATTCTTCTTGTCTTGTTTTTCTTTTTTTGCCATTTTGGAAACTGTACATTATCCAACGAGCTCACTCATGGGAAAAGCTAACGGATAAAAACGAAAGTGAATATCGTCTGGATTAAAGTTCAACTCTCTGAAAAATGGCTTTGAATACTTTGAGTGGTCTATAAAATTACATTTTTCTAGTCTGATTTAGATGAGCTAATACAACAAACAATTTAAAAAAAGTCATGTTATGAGGAGGACGCTGGTGGGGTTGTGGCAGGTGGTGTGGGTGTTGGCGTCCTGGTGGGTTTTTCTGTCGCAGATTCTAATGATTTATTAAGTTTTGGAGGTGAGGACTTATTTGTCTGTGGGGGACATGGCTGAACCCATCCTCCAAAAGCTCGCTCTAGCTCTTCAGCAATGCTGATTGTAATGTGGTCGCTGTGCATGCCACCCACAATTTGTACTCCTAGTGGAAGACCCTTGGAACCAAGACCCAGAGGTACTTGACTTACTGGCACTCCCAGCACGTTGAAGATTGCACAGTAGGAAAAGTCTGCTGGGCGGAACATGGGCACGTAGTGTCTTGGAGCGGGACCAGGGAAGCTGGGGTACAAAAGCACCGCATCGTCTTTCAAAATTTCCTGTAAATCGGATCAAAAACGCAATAATAATTAATTGATTGGGCTATCAAAGGGTATGTAACTATGTAGGTAAATGATGGGATTTTTAACGAACCTGAATTTCTTTGGCAAGGGTAAATCCCATTTCTATCATTTGCTTGTGTCTTGGAAGCCGATTACCAGCGTAAGCCATCTTTTCAATTATTCCTAAGATGAGGGCAGGGAAAGTGTGAGGGGACATACGGAAGCAAAATTTCACTATTTCCCAAAATGGATTGATCTGTAAAATAAATTTAAGCATTATATAGGATAGGCAAATGTTTACCAAAATTTTTCGCTAAAAAATCAATTGTAATAAAATTTGTATCTCTGAGCTGAATTCTTTTACCTTTCCTTGCTTAAGCGCTAATTCTTCACAGAAAGGAACTGCTCCAGCTCCGCTCATTGCTTGAGCCCAAATCTCCAAGCTGTTGTACAATTTTGCAATGTTGGCTTTCTGAAATAAACAATAACAAAATCATGTAGTTTTACACATAACAAATTATGGGAGTTCAAAACAAACTGCATAAAAAATATTCATTCGTAACAAGTTATGTCATTCAAACTCATTTTTATGCCTACAATTTGCGTGTAAAGCATTAAAGTCACGACTGAATTATGTTTTTAAGAGCATCAACTAATAATACTGAGGACGATTTCAAAGACATTTAGCAACCAAACGAAGATTTCAAGTTATTCGCCACAGCCACACTCACGAATTAGTATGCATATATAAATTCATACGTGATGTGGTGATATATACACATATCATTTGAAAATATGTCAGTTTAGTTGCGTCCTTATTATATAATTATGAAGAAAACAAGGGATGAAGTAATTTGTTAAGTAAGAATAGTGGGCTTACTTGTGCCTTAACTCCATAAGTCTTTTCTAAATGTTGAATAGCTTTACGAAGAGCATCCTTCATTTCAGGATCTACAGGGGAAGCAAATGGGCTGCCACCATCATCTTCCATGAAGAGAATACGAAGCTGATTTTTTTCTGGGATCTTATTCATTTTTTGCACGTTCTCTCCAACAAGCACATCGAAAATAAGACGCAAGTCTTTAGCGTGACGAACCATAGGACCAGTTGTCAAAAACTCTGCCAATCTTCCCTTCACTTCTGGTTGCTATAAAACAATGATTACATAATGTAAGTTTTAAATACGTTTCAACCAAAGCTGAATGTTTATTACTGATAGGATATTCTTGCAAAGTCTTACTTGGCCCCAATGCGACATTAGACCTGAGGTAGGCTTGTGGCCAAAAATTCCGCAAAAGAATGAAGGCATACGGATGGAGCCAGCAATATCAGATCCAATTCCAAAGGCGGAACCTGCAGCACCCTGAACTGCGGCTTCACCACCTGATGACCCACCTAATATTGGATAAAAGACAATTGTATTGAGAGAAACTGCGCAATTACTGTTTTGAAAACATTATCATTTAGTCATAATCATAATCATGCATACCTGTGATATGACGGGTATCGTAAGGGTTTCGGGAACGTCCGTAAACCGTGTTAACGGATTCCCACCACATGCAAAGCTCAGGAACATTTGTGACTCCGATTGGGATTGCTCCCACTCTCTTGAGCGATTTAACAGCGTCTGCGTCCTGAGGTGCGATAATATCTTTCCGGTAGTACAAACCAGCAGTATGTCGCAATCCTTTTAATAGAATAATTATTCCCGATTAAGTTTCAATTTTAATATATCTAATACCCTAATAATAATTAAAGAATCATATCAGCAATATATGTTTACCTGCAACGCAGAACGAGTCTTTGATTGTGAATGGAACTCCAAGTAATGGGAATTTGTCCTTGAGCTCAATCTCATCAAATTCTCCGGACTGAATCATTCTATCTACTTTTTTTGCCTCGTCAATGGCAATTTCAAATCTTTCGTCGACCAACCCATTCACATGGGTGTTAACTTCTTGGATTCTTCCAATGAACATACGGACAACTTCCTCGGAGGTCACCTTGCGATTGCGGATCTACGACATTAAAAAGATTCACATGAGATTTTCATTTCCTTTTTTCCAACTATTACGTGCAACAAATTTTCCTGTTCCTAAAACTTCAAGGTGGGTGGGCGTTTTTGCAACAGTAGCATAATATCATTGGTACATAAAATGGAAATGTAATTCCAAAGGAAATCTGCCGTACTAATTAATGGTAAATTTAATCTAAAGAAATTTATAGTTTTTGTATATTCTTGCGCAAACTAACTAGAATATATAGGCGTTTTTTTCATAAAACTATAAGATGACACTATATAGATAGGATATTGTCTGTAACGTGACAAGGCTGAATTGATGAAAAATGATAGAGACAAGTAGCGATGTTGCAAAAGCCAAGGTCGGCCCATACCCTTTCTAGATGATAAATCTATTATGGAGGTAGGTCCACACCTGTGTGCTTATTTAATGCATATGACTTTGCTCGCATGTTTTCATCAATGAAGGGAGCTGCTCATAAAAAAGTTTGTTACGCGTGCTATACTTTCCTATCGTGACTCTAAAAATGTTAGCGGGGTCACTCATCATCATCAAGTTACGAAATAAGAGGCTCCCTTCCAAAGACGGAAGTCTTTTCAACTTACACTTCCGTCCTTTGCAAAACTTTTGAGTGAATTGGTATTCGTGTTGGTATACACGCTGGACATTTTTTATGAACAGGAAGAGATTATCCATGCAAAACCACATATTTTACATTAAAAACAACTTTTCTTCATTGATATACTTACCATATCCGCAATATCGGAGGCGCTCTGAAGTAGCAGCTTCCTGTCTCCAATCGGTGGAATTGGCACCTTCTCCTTTGTGTTTCTAACGGAGAGGGCGATGAGCACAGAGCCGAGGGCATCATAGCCCTTGTAGACGATTCTCAATACAGATGTCATGATCAGAGTGAATACAGCATTGACAACTAGAAATTAAAAGGTAATTTTTATTTAAATATAACCATCAAACTCATCGAAGCATTCAAAGCTGGAAAATATTGAAAATTTTATAAAAGAAAGGGAAAGAAAAACAAAAGGCATGTTGCGTCACATCTAAAGAGAGAGAGAGAGTTACGGTGTGAACGCAATGTACGTAATCATCATAACGATTAAAGTATTTGAAAGATTAGGCTGCACAGTTAGTTACGTCTCATAGAATATAAAAATCACCCCCATAAAAGCAAGATGGAAGTCACATTGTCAGTTGGTGCGTCAATCATACTACAACTGTTGATGATCCTATTATATGTGTCTATCTCTTTCAAAATCATGAAACCTCACAGATTTGCATGGATGGGTGAGCAGAATAAAAAATCAAAGGTATTAACATTAACACCAACTGATCTCAGCTCAGAAAAGGGTCTTTGAACGGTTACAGGGACCCCGTATCAATTTCAGCATTACTGTGTTCGAGAGTGAGGTTGTTGAGCATATGCACATTCGTTTAAGCCCAAATTAATTATTATGCAATCCACGGTTTCCCATGCCATTCATGCTTGACAAATAAAGGAAAGTAAAAGGGGATTAAAATATATACGCTTAGGCCATGACATGACGTTTGCAAAATATTTGGTGGGGCTCCGCATCACACTGATCTCGTGGTGATTGAGTACTATAGGCAGGCTCATTACAAAAATAAGTCTTTCAATCCGTCTCAATACATTTATATACATAATATGCCTCACACGGTCCCAAAACTGATTGTGAAATCAATATCTGACATATAAATGGTTCTACCATGTAATACTTGTTCATTGACAATAATAATTATTGCGTAATAGAACTCAACGTTTAAGCCGTCTCCGTCACTTCTTGCCGTACTTAGAATTTATTGAAACTATCAACTAACCAACTGAAAGACAAATCATTGTGAGAAGAGAAAGTTTCATTTAAATCTGCGCAGTCAAAACACTTTCAATTTCAATACTTCTTCCTCATCCTATTCAAATTAAAATCTATTCAATCAGTTCGGGCTTAATTGAAATTTAGATTCAAGCATGTTTCCTGCTAACCTATTTAAATGACAAGATAGCAGACAATAAAAAATAAACTGCGTAGTCACCTAAATGCATACAATTGAATCTGTGTCCGTTTGCGTTTGCTGTCAACAGATCACTACATATATGCTCCTGACAGCCTCCAATCTCTTGTCCTAATTGAAGACGAGTTTATGTATGCTGTAAACCCAATTTATCTGTGACACTCTCATTTGCCAGACAGTTACTAAATCCGCAACATATACAAGTTTTTTATCACCTTGTTGAAAAATAAGGTTAAAATGCATCACATCTGTTCACCAACTGCATCATTGCATTGCTTCATCACATTGGGTTGCATGCGATCCATAAATTAATAGTCGTAAAAGTCGTTATGTGAGCATTTCATGCGGATTTAGTAAAAATTTGAAGATGCACATTACGGTTCTTTTTT
Organism: Orchesella flavescens; assembly: GCA_964034955.1. Classification (NCBI taxonomy): domain Eukaryota; kingdom Metazoa; phylum Arthropoda; class Collembola; order Entomobryomorpha; family Orchesellidae; genus Orchesella; species Orchesella flavescens. The sequence continues at coordinate 12,494,278 of OZ035955.1, read as the reverse complement.
AATTTGCTGCACTTGTTTGCAGCTAATGTCTTGAGTATATGCATGCATGCATGCAACATGACATGACATGTCATCTGCATCAACATTGAAGTGCATTCATATACATATTCAAAACATAACCATCATCTTTCTATCCTCTTAAACACCAAAAAATTACTCTTGGTTGGTACAGTGAATACATAACGGCACGTAAGACAGAGATTATTGTAAGCAATTAAATGATAAAATGATACTCCCCTCACTTCAGCAAGGAATGCATCTCCTCTTCACATTAAAAAATAAAGTATAAATGTCCACGTTCGTTCTGAATGTTCTGATGCACACATGAAATAAGGGAACGGTTCGCTGAATTTTGAAATAATCATTTTACTTGGGTTTTTTTTCGATCCTGCACGTAAAATAAAAGTTGAAAGTTAGCTGCATATATATATATAATCCCAGTCCCTCCGTTCTACTCCAGCTTGAATATATCAAGTGAACATTTATTTAATGTACCCATAACGGTAATAAATTACTTTGCAAAAAGGCACAAGTTATTTAGCATTAAGGGTAATAACAACTATGTATTTTAAATGTTCAAAAAAGTTATATAAACTGCATCTTTTGAATTCTCGTTTTTCTTTGTCAAGTGCCACCACTCATCTACACTACGATGATTCGAAACGTGTTTTTAAAAAAGAGAAGAGGCTTTTTGTAGCAGGCAATGTGATGATGATAACATAACGGCAAGTGTGTAAAACAAAATGATCAAAACATTATTTCTGCATGCTAAATGTGCGTTAATGTTTTTAAAGGAGTGTGCGTAAGAATGTACGATTCATGGTAATTACATGTGCAGTAGTTGCACATTTACCAAAAAAAATTAAAAATTTGTGAGGACTATCCATACGAATGAATGACGACGACGTTGTGAACATGAGATGCGATGAGTGTCCACAGGTAAAATAGTTCAACTTGACCTGTATACTGTCATGCATGACCTGATTTGCCGAGAAGGCGTCCAATACCAAGAATGGGTCAAGCTCACAGGGATGCAAAACACATAGCATCATTGTGGAATGGAATGTTTATACATTATGAGTCAAGTCAAGTAAATATGACATGCATGCCGTAATGTAGCGAAGCTTGACTAATACCAACAATAATAAAAATGCCATTTTATTCCTAAAAACTTTAAGCCCTTTTTTTCTTCTCAACTATTTAATTTAGATTCCAGAATCGTTGGCCCTTGAATAGAAAAAACACTTGATGCATGATAATATTATCATTAAGTCTAGAAATGTAATTTAATATGTACACGTAAAAACTAATAGAAATTAGTTGTAACGCGGCCCACTCCTACATCATATCCTCTCTACAACAACGTCGCAATTATGTAGGTATTATGAGATCTTCTGGACTTGACATTACCTTACATATTAGGCTAATGTAGTCAAATTACAGTTTATAGTTTGAGCTATTGAGCATAGCATCATTCATGCTGTGGCTAACTAGTCTAAACTAGCTTGGCTATCCTACTTGCCAACTTATTATGTAGCATGTTTTTTTTTTGCACTCAACGATTTATATTAATGTTGATAAAACGGCCGGCATACCTGATACAAGATGGTATTCGTGCCACAGCCACTTCAATCCCCAATTATAGCACACTTGTTATGCTAAACTGAGTCAATTAAAAGAGCAGAAATGTATATACAGTAGTGTACGTACACTCGCTTCACTAATTATTAATATTAATACAAGCAAGAGAGACATAGATAGGACTTTATCCAAAAAGTGATTTGATTTAATACATTGTTAATACAAGATAGTCTCAAGTGCAAGGCAAGGGCTGAAAGGTCAACTGTGTCAAATAGTAAGAGTGAGAGATTATGTATCAGTTTATTTGCACTGATTTGCTTGTGATGATAAGTGAACTATGAACTTTACACATGTAAACAGAAACATGTTGTACATCAAATCACATCACATGCACATGAAAGTACACGAGCATCAACATCTTCTCCAATTCTGTTATCCCAGTTTTGAATTTCCGTTTCAATCTTTTTTGCCTTGCAAAAAATAAGCTCAAGCACAGGAAGTGGATTGTGCGGTGCATGTGCAAAGGTTATCGTGTTGTGAGTTGCATTTGTCATTTACTTGTGATTGGCTCACATTGTGAAATTAATATTCATGATAATTTTGGTTTTTTTTGGAGGTATGACATGTCATTACGTTATGTTGCGTCAAGTCAAAATATAAACCGTAGGTCACCTTGCCCTGATTACTATTTCTTGAAGAATAACCGGCATTGTGTCCAAAAGTCCAAATGGATGACTAACACAAACTTTTTCAATGTTAGAATCTGTTTTTGTTTATGAAAACGTTCGATTATGTCATTAAAAATGGGAGAGATATTTGCATTGTTCTTGTTTTGCTAGGATGCACATTGAAAGTCAAATTGTTTTGACATTGTTGTGAATCGTCTATAGCGTCTTCCAAAACACTTCCTCTTATCGGCCCCACGGCTCACGTATATGCGTCATGTCATATACTTACTTATACAAATGAAATTTCATGTTCACAACGAACTGTAATTTAGCGAAATCAAAAATTTTGGTCTTTGATTGCTTAATATTAATAATTGTATTTTACAAAGTCAGCCATATTTTTACGGGCTTATTAGCATGATAAAATGTCTGACCTTAACTTTTTTTGTGCTTCAAAGAGTCCCAATCTCAAAATTATTGTGCAATTCCTATAAAATGACGTTATGGGAGCGTTTTTCCCCCCAACTTGTGAACGTATGTATGTACAAATGTATCTGCCTGCCCTGCAATATTTGCTTTTTGTGTGTTCAAGACCTTGTCTGACAAACCAACGTATACGGTGATTAAATTGATGAATTGGTTGCTTTTTTTTGGCAAAACTACTCATATTTTTACGCACTACCTGTTTTCATGTGTATATCAGCATACGTTCTTATCCTTTCCAATAGCATAAATAATAATATCATCAAAAATACAGAATACTTCACAGAAGTAAAACATGAATGATGTACAATAAATAATAAACAAGATTCAATTTTTATCATATATATATCTGCCTAATTTGTATTTTTGTATAGGAATTATCGACAGGACATAACAGATTTACTGCGAAATTAATTGCCTGATTTAATTATTATCTCTTTGTGACATGATCTGACTCCCAAAATTTAGAGCATAAAACATAAATTAATATCACAACACAGCAACTCCCAAAGATGCAAGACTACTACTGTTCGTGCATCTTAATGATTTGATTCTAAAAACGTAATATGTAATAGAAACGCTGTTACATGTTACAAGAAATCCAATTCATTCTTCTCGTCATTCACAGGTTTTTTTTTGTGGACGTTTTATTTTTTTTTATTTTTCGTTGACAATGACGAATTCTAATGTACATGTTCGAATGGACTTTTTTCTGATGAAGTGATACTACCAGACCAGTGAACATTCACGTGAAGATTATTGCATATTATATTTTGTATATAAAACTGATTCATGTTGGATTGACTACATATACTACATTAAAACTTGCATAATCACGCCTGCTAAAAAAAATCAGTTGTCGCATCATACATCGTCTCAGTCTCTTAGTTTTTGCACGTACAGAGTGAAATGCTAATTGAACTGGTATAATGTGTTGGGTTGCTATATACTCTACACAAGCTAAACGATTTTGTACTTGTAATATTCTTCGAATTCGTTCCTTCGAATACCACCACCACACAGTGCTACACTGCATGTAGTAGATTCACAGCACAATCCCATCCAATCCACCTCTGAATTTTTTGAATGATCACGATGATAAATGAGCATGAAACTGGGAGACCGCTACAACTACATTACCTCCCTACTTTTTTCTGATAGTCTCTTGTGAATAAGATTTCACAAGGTAGTGAATGCCTAATGCAAGCATGGTTAATTTTTTTTCTTAAAAAAAATGAGGTCTTGAAACCAACTTTGTAAGATAAAGGGAAGAATACCGTAAACTTGTAGAAAAGTAGGATTGAAAAAATATTTTGATTGATTATTTAATGTCAACAATTTGTGTGTGAAAGATTCACTTGGAAATATTACGTACCTGTGAGCCACGTTAGGAAATACCACCTGAGTATAATTTTCCCTACGCTGGTAACGGACCACGAAGTCGAAGTAGTCGACATTTTGTCCTGTTATTTTAAAAATTCGTAATATTCAGTTTAAAATATGAGCAAAAAACAAACAAATAAAAAACTGGCTTTTGACTTGGTTGACTGAAACAACAGGAGCTTGAGTTTGATCTGAGAGCTCACTAGGAAGTGTTTAACAGTTTTACTCAAATGTCATCATCGTATGTACTGGTTGATATCACAAACCAAATGGTCCATATATATAAAAAAAAAAAAGTCTTTGTCTCCGATGAACACAAGCACTATTACTATATTGACTATACTGCATGACTTCCTACTGACTAAGCTGACTAAAAGCTGGAGTACTGGGTTGGAAACGCATGCAAACAACAATGTATTGTCTTTTGAGAATACTTCTCCGATACTGTTTGGACAGTCATGTAAATGTCCATCATTTCAAAAACCATTACACATGTTATTATTCTTCCAGTCGTTATTTCATGCTATGTGAATAAAAGCTGTAAAAAGCCGAAGAGGATCGACGCTTTTTTTGTCTTGTGTACTGTACTCTGGCCTGGCCTGGTCAAACAAATGTTTTATGAAGTATACATATGTGCGTGCTTGCAGCTATCATCATATTATCATTACACTTTGTATCATGCAAAAAATATCCCATCTCTCTACTTCATTAGCCGCAGCTTATATGTGCTCAAACTTCAAGTGGGTAGCATGCAAAGTACAAAAAAATGCGCTTTGTTTTTTTCATGTTTTGATTCTCTAACAGAGACAATAAAGATTTTACGTTTCGTTGGGTTTTGCGTCGTCCAAAGGTCAATGTTAGCACCGATGATGATGAGGAGGATGATTCTCAAGCGCTTCCGACCGACCAACACGATCTTCTGTGCTTAACCACAAGTTACCACAACCACATAATACTGTCCAATCTGCCGTTTCTCAAAACTACTGAAGAGGATCAAAAACAGTTTAAGCGTGTATGTAACTGTCTTCCTCTTGTTAACAACAGCACAAATTCAATTCACACAGAAAACTGTTCTTTACGTTTTAACAAAGTCAACTTTGACCTTGTCATTCAGGTTCAGTCACAGGTTTGATGTACCGCTACCGCCAACATATTAAAATTAGTGGCATGCGAACCCGTGAGAACATTTCCCATGTCAAAAGGGTGCAAGAGCAGTTTTATATCACAAAATTCCGAACCAATTATTATTATCCACCTATATTTTGATTCGACTGCCATTGAAAATAGTTTCGAAATGCATGAATAAATAATTTAAATGCAGCCGTAATCATTATGCTTCCCTTGAACTTTACACACAAAACAACAACAAAAAGGTTTCGTCAAGACAAAAGTAAAGGTACACACACAAAAACAAGCACAGAAGAAGGAGAGGCGACTAATGTGATATAGAGAAAATCGAAATAGAGAAATAAAATGTTTATATCTCTATCCTGACATGACACAAATATGTGGTGTCTTGAGACGTTCTCTCATCATCGTCATCTCAGCTCCATGGTACACAAATGACCAGAAAAGTTTATAGGTACGTACGTCAACAAAAACACAACAAATAATAATAATATATATGATGATGATGACGATGATGATATAATGACTTTTTACCAGTCTTTTTTCTTCTTCTGAAATCTGATGATATTATATGATGATGCTCAACCTACGACATATCAACAATGAATGGCTAAGAATCTTGCACACAGGCACAAGCAATTGTATAATATTTATGCTCACCAAAAGATATATCTTGCACAGGGCTACTTTTTAAGAGGCATTACACACACATTAAGGGCCCTTTGTAAGCTTCTTTACTATTTAGACTACAAATTGTGCTTGGTACGCACTTTTATGTACAAAATAATTGCACACACTAAATAGCAGTGTTGACTTCGCTAGAGACGGCCTAAAGGGTTTATGAGCTTGTGTTGTGTTGTTGGGGGTATGATCTCCTTTGTCTTACCTTACCTACATACATAATATATGGCATATGGCTCTCATACGGTCGGCCTGAGCATAAGGTAAAGGTAATATGATGATGATGATGCATGATGATGATAGCTTGCTGGTAAACAAAGTTGATCTAGGGATCGTAAGTTATGTACTACGTAAAACTTATGCTCTCTGCTACAAATACACATCTCAACTCATCTGTGTATTTTGATACAAAGAAAAGTAAAGTTGGATTTAGATGTAATACATGCCACCGCGTTGGTCCTTGGTTTTGGACAGCTTTAGCTTATATAGTCATTCACACACGAAGAAATATTTAAGCCAGAAAGAAAAACCTGTGGAGCGTTATATATGTATCTGCACTGCATATTATGTATTTTTTTTATTTATCGTTGAGTATTTTGTATCTTACATGATGATGTCTAGAGAATTAGAGATTGAGTATATAGTAATAGATATTATCCAATTTGAGTCTTTGCTCACGGTTCTTTACCATAATATTACTATTTTCAATGCTTCACTGACTACAAGAACGTCTTTTGTATGTTGCATGATATGACACCCTTTTAGTCATCCTCGAAAATCAGTCAGATGGTTCACGATGCTGATAATTAAATAAGACAGCTGCTAAACCCATAAAACTTTTTAACACATGAATGATCAACTTAAACGCGCAAAGTTGTGCGGAATCCTGTCATTTCCCGTTTATTTTTATAAAGTTGCGTTTTTCTCAGACTAAGCAAGATGCGCATAACGAATGTCATTTGGGGGATGCTGAATTGCGTATTTGGGAAAAGGAATTTCTGGGTGTATATAGGCTAGGAACAATGCCAAAGACAAAGAAAACTGTCAACAACAACCCCACGTGTTTTTGTTTTGACCAAAGATGTTCGATGCAGCTTGCATAAGGGAATACCTTTGTTTACACTCTGTGCTCAACCCCCGAACCCCATTAGATCAGCAGATGACCAATGAATGAACATCTCCAAATTGCCAAAAGACGTGATAAATTGTTGAGTTTTATACATAGTGGGAAATTAGTTAATAACGTCACTGTTGAGGTTCTCGAAGGCTAACTTGAAGGGAGATCGTAAAGAGCAACTCTTAAACTACATTTCTGACCACTTTTGCTAATGTTTTAGTGATGTTAACACACTAAACGACGGGATTCTTTCAGTTATAAAATGCATGTAGTTAAATGAACATTTACCTTCTTAAACTTCTACCCCGTCGTTTGACGTAAATAGACTTCCAATCACGCAATTTAATGCACTAATGTTTAGACCAGTTCTTCAGCTAACTGATCTCCGTTCACCTGTTTTCACAGCACCTTTCCTGACTTCACAGTTTCTTTGCAATGTGTAAAACTGACAATCGAAGACGAGGGAACATATGCAAAGCATATGAGGCGGGTGGATTAGGCGGCATAGGTATGATATAGCCATAAGACGGAAAACTGGCATTTCTTGGAACGGGATATCGACAACGGATGTATTATGCAAAAAAAATGAGAGAAAAATTATGCATATTGCATGCATGAGAGAATTATGGGGAGGAAGATGGTAAGAACGTGAGAAGGAAGATGGGTTATTGACTTGAAGCTTGTGGCTTCTTCATTCGTGATGGGATCACGTAGCATTAAATACAGACCCAGACAGTGATGGTGATATGATGTGGTGCACACCAAACTTCATCCTTTAGATGAAGTCTGTTATTGCTACCGGAAGTACCCCATGTTTTTATAGCCCTTCGGAAGACTCGCAACTGTGAGTTTTATATCTTTAAGTGAATTTAGCAATTTTCTAAGACACAAGGTTAGCGTCGAACAACAAGGAAGCTATAATAAGTATGCACTGCTGCTATTGCAATTGCAGCAAAGTTCCTAATGATTAGCTTGACGAATCCCATAATTAGGTGATTTTAAAATCACCCGTTACAAAAGATACACGGATGCCGTACTTGTAATCAACAGAAATAATAACTACTCAATTAATTCCGGTTTTAAAATTTTCTTACGTGTACAAATGAAGCAGCAGGTAGAGTACCCATAATTAACGTATGATTTAGCTAAAGGTTACACAACTAAATCGACCTTGTGATCCACTCTGTAGTAGCAGAAAAAGTTGTTGGTCTGTTACCATTTAAGTGACAATATTGACAGGACTTAGATTGCAACCTTTGAGATGCTATACCTCTATAGCAGCACAAAATACAACATTTTAAACAAGCTTTTTCTTAAAGAGTTACAAGGCCGGAAAGTAGCATTGGATATTGTTGACGATGATGATTGTTAGTGGTTTGTTGAGTGTGCGAGCATATACTACTTCAACAATATATGAATTGAAAAAAGACAAAAAAAATTATAAGGACAGCCCAAATTCCTATTTCCACAATGCCACAGCACAAAGTTGAAGTCGTGAAAGGATGCTTGGTTGTATAATGAGCTTGGCTGTAATAATGCAAGGAACAATAAAATGCAGAGCCGAGCTAGTGCAGATGGACTTCAGTGTCAGCTTCTCACTTAATTTTTTTTCGACTGTCCGCAGTCCACCGTCCACGCTACACTTTAGCATCAGCATCACCTACTTATGTACATCAGCCAAGATCATATTTTGTGGCTGTATACATTGTAAATATCCTCATCTGTTGGACAAACGATTGAAGAAGTCAAGGAACAATCAACAATTTTTGTCCACTTTTAGTAGCCCTATCATTAAATAGCAATAGAAATGTTAAGAGAAGAGAAGAATCCTGTTTCTCTGTATGCTTATATGACTTGCACTGCAATGCATTCAATGTCCAAAAAGCTAACAAAACTACTTTTACGATGTGCATTTCATTTCTGACCACTAAACTTCTTTGCTTCCACTTTACCAATATGATGTAAAGGTAGAGGGAAATCCTATTCCCTTGGGATGTAAAGAATTAAAATTTTACTTGCTACCGTGTCGTGTGAATGTATGTACATGCGCATATGGATTATGGATACACTTCATTCTTCAGCCTGTCCCAAATTTTATGAAAAATCTAGGTTGCTGCCGTTTACGCGATGAGAGTGTGCCCTTGTAATGCAGAAAGATAAATTTCTGTGATAATCATCACGTGGATGAGTTTATGATTTTAAGTGATTTCTGCTCTTAGAAACTAATGAAAAATCATACTAGAAAAACAGCACATTTAACATCTTTGTCAAAATATTTTTCCTAGTAAGCCGGTTAGTCAGCATGCAGCTTCTACTGTTAGAAATAAGCTTGTTAAAAAAAGAAGATATTTAGAGTATGAAATCGTTAGAAAAGAAAGACAATATAATACTACTGTCAAAAAGTACAACACTTTTGGTAAAAATCTGTCGTACCTCCTTTCTGAGCGAGCTCGTCCAAAATCGGTAAATCAACTCCCGTTGTGTCAGCCAAGAGAATTCGGACTTTCATTAAAATCATCAACATTTTCGCTACCTTTTAACTAGTACGGATTTTCCCAAAAAAAAACTTACAGACAATTTTTTTTTAAAACGAACTTTTCGTAGATGTTTTTGTTGCTGAGATCACTATTTGGCTATTCCTTTGCACTCACTACTTCCTTGATTAAAAAACGTGTTCAGAAAAGGAAATTATGGAAAATCTGTTTGTGTTCGTAATGAAACGAATGGCAACTCGGGCACAAATTCACAACTTGCAAGTAGCAGTGTTTTTTTTGGAATTGGGTGTTCAATATTCAGTGTCCAGCACAGAACTGAAACCTTGCTGATAACTTCTAAGTGTCCTTCTTTACAGTGTCAGTCTTATATTTTTCTTGTCAACAATTGACAATTGTGTGAACTTGAAGAACGATAATGGAAGGTTGACTGGGGACGAAATAAAAGGTTCGTTTAAAAATAGATCATATTGCCACCGGCGCAAGGTATTTTAGGCTTCGACTTCCTTTTTCCTTTCTTTGACAAAAAGGTATTTATTTATGTACTTGAAACACTGCCTTGAAACACTCATTTCCATTTGATGATTATACTTGCTGTATACAAGGGACTGCCTTGTAAAATCTTCTTCTTCTTTTTCCTTATCACCTGTACTTGAAAAGTTTTAAAAGAAGGAACCTTCCTCTTTGACTCTCGTTCCGCTTCTGGACCACTGAAGGCTCTTTATACAGGACCCAATATCCTTTGCAATTATTTTTTTTTGAAATCCACCTTTGCCCGCAAAGGTGGTTGTGGTCGGAAGTTGTTAAATGAGTGTGTTTTTTTCTTGTGTTTTTTCGGCAAAGTTGTTTTGCACTTTAAACCAGAAGGAAAGAAATTGTTTTTAAAGATTTCCGTAAGTTGACCTTTTGAGAGTGCTTACGAAATAATGATGAACAAGATGAAAATGATGATGATGATGATACTAGGATTTGTTTGTTGAAAACAAAAAAGATGAACAAGTGACGTGGATGGGTATTCTAAGAATGAAGTTATATGGTGGGTGCTTACACCACGACTCAATGAAAACAACTGAAGAGACTTGCAGTTCCTCAACTGCTTAATAGCAAAAGCTACCTGCAACCAGCTAAGCAACCACCTGGGTGTTTAGGACCAGTTTCCACGATATACTACTCTTTTCGCAAAACAGACGCTTGTATATACACTAAAAACTCTACCTGCGCCAGCAGCGCAGTCATTCAGAGAGAATCGTCACAGGTATCTGTATAACATATCCGGAGTGAGTTTTTGGGTATTTCATATGTCCGTGTATGTTATCTACCTTTCCTTACACGTAATGTGATGTGTAGCAAAACTATTCTTACTGCCTTAATCTTTATTCTTTACCATGATGATATGATGATGATGATGACTACTCCAAGAAATATTTATATTATGTATCAGTCTTCTCCAACATTTTATGAATATATAATCATACAATCCACTAACAAAACAGAACACGACACAAAGTGTTCCTGAGAGCCTTTTACCAACGCTGTATGAAGTGTACAACACAACGTTTTTAGCGTGGTGTAGTGTAAGTGCATTTTGTACGGCAAAGTAATTTGTAATGGTGAATCACGTTGAAGAAGAAATACCTTTACATAGTCAAGCATACTGCTTGATTTTGTTATCTTTCTTGGGGACTCCCAAACGTGATAATCAAAGCGCATGCATCTTTGCAGCTATATACCATGTGGCGTGGGTAATTACCCAAGCCAACGTATCTAATGTCGTTCTTGTAAAAATGGCAGATACAAAAGATCAGAAACTTGATCTTGTTTTTGGTTCTGTTCCATGATGTATGCATCATGACCGAAACTTCTTTGTTAAATTTTTTGCTCTGGAATTTCTTATGCCATTTTATACAATTGACGTCACTTTTAAGCCCAAAATTATTGCACAATCATCAGCAGTGTATAAAGATGAACTAGACAATGAGATAAGTGTATTGTACTGTAGTAGTACGATTTCATCCTGAGACGCTCATCATCATAAAACGCTGCTCTTACAAATAAAAATCTCTCAACCGCATCATAATCATCATCATCATCAAAACTACAATTTAGTTCTGAAATGTTAGACTTACATCATACAGCATTGTAAATGACCAGCTCACATTATCCATCTGCATACATAATCCTAACAATACCCTTTTATTCTAGAATTTACAGAGTACATCGCCCATGTTTTTACTTAGAATCCAAATCGAGTATTTTCTACCCATCTCTTCAGACATAGCCCATTTGACATGGTAGCATCTAGATTGGTTTCACTTTGCATAAGGTAATCTCACGGAGTCGGGGAATACCAGTATTATTCCAATTATAGTCAAAACTCAAAACAGCTAAAACTGCTATACTTTTCTCATCAATCATGGAAAGTAAAAGAAAAATTTCACCCATTAAATTAAAAGTTGCTGCCAGATTCCCTGGATTACTCAGCCTCCCAACTCCTTTGAATTGTGTGAAATCAAGCAAATATAAATCCGAGTAATTCACTTAATTGCTATACTTATCTACTATCACTGGGAACTGCAGTATCTATGTCTTCAATAATTCAATCTTCCCATGTGAATTTTGACCATCTAGCTATATATTTTTCATGGCCTTCTGCACCACCTCGAAATTTAAACTCACACATTGCCCCCAATAGTGTCAACTTACTTACCCACTAATATAGATTTTCTTTTTTTCTTTCATTCTTTCCTCATGTCAGGTAGTTGCAGGTGCTAAAACGATAAAGACAGAGAGGTAGAAAGAGAAGTAAAAATGAAATTAAATGGTGGTTGTTACATTGCATATCCTTGATAATTTGGGATGATTGTACGTACACTTTTCCCCAACTGCCTGTTCCTACGTATATATTGTACCCTTTATGAGCACGTGAAGTTATCTATTGCTTATTAAAAGGCCAAGGATGAAAGCGAAAGTCTAAGCGGTGGATGTAAAATTTATGAGCAAAAAATTAAGACACAATATGGGGTGCATCAAGTCCTCTGACGTCCTTGTGTCAACTGCCCTTTGTACTGCCCCAACTATGTATATACATACGTACACCTATGCATACGTTGCAGGAACCTTTTTTGAGCGACTATCGTAAAATTAAAAAAAAAAGATATTGGCTACCACCGCCATTCCATTCATAGCTACACGTCCGTAATGAGCACAGTGTCAGTAAACGTAAATGTACATGAATTATATATTATTATTTTATGATCAAGATGTGAACTTGGTACTGTTCTCCGTCTTAAGTTTGCTAGACAAAACAAGGCACATACGTCATGAGAAAGAATTAGAGTTTCAATTTAATGTCATTACTTATGAAGTCACTGTCATGAAATTCTCGGTAAGGAGGATATAAAAACCGGAGTGGAAAAAATATTTACCTATAAAATGGTACAAGATGAAAGATAATGGATATGCTGTGATCCAAAACACGAATGACGTCCTTACTTACAGATCCACTTTCCCGTCTTACGTCGTACACTCCCGTCTGGCTTTTTTCTTACTACGTACTCCGGATTATATGTTTGGGTTTTCTTGAGCCTTGAGCTTGTTGCTATATATTAGCAGATCACAAAGAAATTGCACACATAAAAGTAGATTAAGCTGTCACCACTATATAGCGTTCAACCTGTTTTTATGACACAAACGGTAGGTACGCAAGGTGGTAAACTAGTCTGAGTATTATTATGGTACAGTGAACTGATACTGATAGCCATGTTGCGACAATAATTTTAACTTTAGACTCAAACATTCCAGTTTTTGTAGCATATTGGACGGAAATTTCAGAGGATATTAAGTCTTTTTTGTTTCATTTGACCATGAAGTACGCAGATGCAAACGTCACGTCACAATCACTTTCCGGATTTTTTTTATTGTAGTTGACGATAATAAAAAGATGACGAAGAGGATGAATCTATGCTTCGAATCCGATTATGTTAATATATGACAGATGTACGACACAAAGTAACTTCCCGTTCCGCTATATTCACATAAGGAGTTGAGCTTGGATTTTTATTAGACTTTAGTTACAAATAAATTCATAACAGCGAAAGAACATGTTTCCAACTGAAAAGATGTTTGAAAAACAACAAGTAAATGCAGTTGCATGGCTTGAGAGGTTGACGAGGTTCCAAGGTCATTTCGAGGACTCCCTATATAATTTTGACTTAACATTCAACAATGAGTTTATCAAAACAAAAAATGTTTTTCACTCTGTAAACTCATCTTTACAAAAATACATCCTAGCCTGTTGATGATGGACAAGCTACTGAATAAATTACTTTTTTTCAAACATTTCCCTAAACCTGTAAAATTATCTTAACATCAAACATGTAAGAAAACGCCTACTAGTAAACTGCAGAGAAAAGACAGTTGTTTATAAACATTCATAATATGTAACTTTATAACATAACAATAGTTAGTACACCTTGAAGTAGAAAGAAGATCATCATGAGATGATTATGACTGGACCTGTACGTCCTGTAAGTATCAACAAAAACCTGTTGCTACACTGTCCTTGGTTTTTGTACGACCTCCAAAAATGTTGTACCTGACCTGCGCATACTGACAAACGAATGTTCTAGAAGGTTTTCAAATGAAATTGTTTTTGTAAGAAATAGATGCAATGATTGGAAGGAAAGATCATCATGATATCATGGTCATTCCTAGAAGCATAAGGTAAGTGGAGCTATCAGCTATCTTAGGCATACAAATGTATGAGTGGTCTAACCAACTCTCATTAGGAGTTGGAATTTACCGTGGTTTAGGGTTTTTTGGTATTGTTTAAGTCAAGTTTCGCTTCTAACATTTTTTTATGATGTAGGCTAATTTGCAAGAGATCAAAAACATCATATCTGTGAAACCGGACCGGAGATCCCACCTTTTACATCTTTGCATCCCATGATAATAAAGTGGATTCTTATGAGTTTTTCAAAAGTTTGAAACTGGTTTTGAGTTGTTGTTGTTATTCTAAATTTTGCAAAATTGACGAGCACTTTTTTATCGTATATACATATTCAGGTCGTGATCTTGTATAGTTCATTGTCATTATATAAGTCCAAGTTAAATACTTCAATCGAGCACATTGCACAATCAGCCATGGAATTTTTTTAAGTAGGTGGATGCTGTAAAACTATATAATATTATAATGAAAACTGATTAGTTAGGTGATCTAAAGAACTAAAAATCCTGAAATAACTAACTGAAAAAAATCCAACGCAGTATTTTCTTATAGGCATCCAAAATTCTGGTCTACGACCATGGCCCTTGCTACGACTATGTTAATCTTGATCTAATATCATGAAGGATGTCTGATCTGATCCGATGATATATATTGATATAGCACATTTACTCAGCAAATAGCAGCTAACCAAAATGCAGAAAAGTTGATATAGAGTCTGAACGTTGATGATTTTGTTTGGAAGACCTTCATCGAGTCCACTTTGTTCTGTATTGTATTTAGGCACATGGCGCATGCATACATGTGTCATCTATTGTAAAGCAACTTGAGCTGCCGTCTCCTCAATTTCTTGTCGTGAATTCAGCAGTATAGAACAAGCAAATAAACACAGTCAAGTCAAGATATGGGAAATATATTCTTATAGTGATTTTCCATTTCATAAGAAAATTCACATGCATGCATTATAATACCAAAACAGATTTTCCCAGTTCCCAGTCCATTATGTACATGAGATCTGCCATATGCAACTATCATTTTTAAACGTTCTCCAGGAATTAAACCAACAACTATAAATACATATTAATTTGCCATTAAGTTACATTAATGGATTACGTTGCATTGCGTAAGAATAATGAAAGACAAAGATAAGGAAAAGGGTCTACAAAAACATGAAACAAGTTTTTTCCTGAACAATTTGAAAGGTTAATTATTTAGATGAAGTAATTTGCGAAACTTAAATTAGCAAATGATTCTCTCATGCTCCTAAGTCCTTTGTATAATAATGCTCAACAAGCAAATTTACCACAGCATTCAAGGATAATATCAATTGTTAAGGTAAATGTTTGTTTGCTTAAAATTATTTATGATAGGACGACGGTTTTCCTCAAGGAAGGTGCTGGAACCTTTCCGTTGATACCAATTTATCAAAAGTAGTATAAATTCAAAGGTTGCACAGTCAGTTGTAATCAGCATGCTGCATTGTCGTAAAAATAAGTGATTATCATCACTTTGCTTGTTTGCTTTGCGTTTCAAATTGCTGTTTACACAATCATTTCGTATGTAGTGACGCTCTAACCAAAACCTATCTGTTTCCTACTTTGCAATTATTTCTACAAAAATGAGAGAACAAAATCTTATTCTTCTCCATTTTTTGTAATGAAAAGCTTAGTTTCTTCAAGGTCATCAGGAAAAAAGAAGTAGGTACTATTTACACGTAATGGTGGGTTCATAGTAAAGAATACATTATCCTTACATGCCGCTAGCACATAAGAACTGTTGAGTGTAATGAAAATGCAAGCAGGCAAATGGAAATTTTATACCTTTTTGCATGTGCATATAAGATCAGATTAAGGTATGTATATGCATACAAAGAAAGGCAAATGTCCATGCAAATTCCCAAAATGTCCAAAAGCTCATAAATTGCAAAAAAATGTTGAACAAGAAGAGCTTTGTGCCAAATATTCATTAAAATAGTCGCTCAATCGAGCATCTCAACGCTTGATTATTTTGGAAAAAATGGGACGTGCCGTATGTATGCATGTTTGTATATCAACATCAATATTCTCAAACAACATGATTTTGTTGTACTGATATCTTCCCTATTCCAATCCTTCCAACTCCAATAATTACTGTGTCACTTATTACATTATGCCATATGTCTCGTCATACATACATAATATCGCATATCCCAACGCTCCTGCTCTGTATTGCATGACTATGCACCAAAACCTCCACAAGCAACAAAGATGGTTCATTTCAGACAAGAAGTACAAGTTCATCAAGTTGGTTTTTGGACTTTTTTTTTCACTGCACGTTTAAACTCATTCTTTGTGTGTGTAGCATGTAGTCGTAATTTTAATGATAAAATTTCATTCTTGTGTGATGACTGATGATTGTCGTCGTTCTCCCCAATGCAAAATGTTCTTTGTGAGTTTGGGTCAAGACCGTTGCTAACTAGAATACTTCTTCTAACAACATACACATCATCTCTGCTCTTAGGAGCAGCGTGTGCGTAGTCGTAGTCAAAGCCAGTGGTTAGCTAAAAACGCGTATTTTTATTAGTGTGCCTTACTGGCGTATCCTCAATTTAGAGATGCATAAAAACTACCTTAAAAGTTTACTTACTACGGTCATGACATTTTTTCTAGGTAGTAGAACTCATGCTCACTCATTGTTTGGTCTTTTGAAGCAAAGAATTTCATACTTAACACTTTGTGACGTTTTTTGGTAGGTAACTATTTAAGTAGAAAAAGTTAATCAAGGTTATTTTAGATGAAATGTACATAAGCATGGGGTGTAGAGAGACGATTAAGTTGAGACTCTTCTCTCTATCAAAACGTGAATGAAAGAGAGAAGCTTACTATAGTAGGTAAAAGAATGAGTCCAACCGAAACAAGAACAACAAAATAATATGTGAGAGTGATGAGAGGATTTAGATCAGCCCAGTCATTCAAAGAGGATCACTAATTTGCGAGGTTTAGTTAGCATCTTGGTGATAATAATTATTACAGTCAACAGTAGCAGTAGCACACACCAAATGTAGGTATCAGGTTAAGTTAGGTTGAGGCTTGAGATGAATTTGTACATGTCAAATATTGAGAACTAGTAAAATGCAAAAAATAATACAAGCAAGGCAATTACTTGTATGCTACTAATAAAATATAAATAGCATGAAGATAGTTAACTAAAATTTAATTACCTTTTGCCTCCTCATGTTTGTTAAGTTAAGGACCTGACAAAATTTGGTAGAACGAAACACTAAGATGTTGATGTTATGACGAGGAGATGATAACCTTCCTTCCCTTCTTGCTTCACTGGAGATTGAGATCATTTTTTAGTCTTGTGGTGAAGTGTGAATGAGAATATGCGGTATGAGATCCAGTTGCTTAGTCTATAATAGTATGCAAGCATTTCATGCTTGCTTATAATAATATGCTTATCCATGTTTTGTTAATGTCAATCGCTTATCTGTGCTACGCTAAACACTAGTCCTCATAAGACTCCTCTAAGGTCTGATGACTTGTTAGTTAGTAATTACACGATCATAACGAATTTTGTGCATCCCTTTAGCTTTATGAAGAATTAGTAAGTAGTAGACTCAGAGACTGTGAGTCACAGTTCACATTCTATACTAGCGTACAAGTGTATAGAAAGTGAGATCTAAAAATTGATCTTTGCTCCTGATAAATAATTTTGTTATCAACAAAACTAGCTTAAAACTAATACTAATGTGAAACGCTAATAATGACAATTCAGTCTAATTACTCTTGTTGAAAGTGTACTACCAAAGATTCAGTCGTTTTAATGGCATATTTTTCATAAAGTAACATAACATGAGCTTAGGTTTACAATGAAATGAAATGGTTAACGTACCCTTGTATTGTGACTGCATAATACAATAGTATGTACTTAAGTACTTACATACTACGACTATGAGCACAACTACCTACACTATTACTATTTTATCAACAGCAACCTTGGCTTGACATGCTTCTCTGCACATGACATTAAAAGCCATAACCTTTCATGGAACTTAATGATATTTTATACCCAACTTGTATAATCCTATTTATTGTATGTTAATGGAAATAAATTAAGCTCAAACTTGCATGTACTCAACTAATAATTAACCAGATTTTATTTATTTACTGACCAGCACAGCAACAGGAATTCTCATGCCTGTCACGGTTTTGATTTAGAGAACGAAATGTCCTGTAAGTAGCAGTGCATCGCTCCTTGAAAGGATTGTTTTTTCAAGATTAAAGAATTCTTGAATATGACATGTAAATGGCAATTGACAAATGTTTTCCTGTTTTTGTTTAATTTTAAGAGGCTGTAAATCTCACGGAAGCGGAACTACCAACGTACCAACATTTAAAAGAATTAAGTGTGCAAAGATGGACTTCAGGTAACTCACCCAGGATAGGAATTAAAGTTAAATAAAGTATGATTTATTTACTTTTATAAATACAAACACCCAGTTTATTTCTCAATCAAAAATCAGATATATAGGAAAATCGGCAATTTTACAAAAAAACTTTTTAGCGAGGAAAATATATGAAACTTGTGATGAACTATTTAAATGCAATTGTGTGTAGCATTGCACCGAGATTTTGGATAATGTTTGCGCTCATCAACTGGTCAACCTTGAAAATTAAAAATATAAAAAAATATTAACATTGTAATGCAATATGCAATCATTGTAATACAGTATTACACATATGAAATTTGATAAGACAAATCATTGCCCCTCGACGTACCTGCTCTTCCAAATGACGTTTAGGATCCCTCTTGCCTACGTTCTTGATAGCCAATTGTTCCGGTGTCATCTTTTCTTCCTCTTCCAAGGCCTATGAAAACATTTTAAACATAATAATAATAATAATAAACCAAATATTTTATGACACAGAAATGTGGTCTTAGATTTTACCTTATTGTATGCCTTTGCAAGATCTAACATGTTTTGCAAAGTGGATTCATTCATTTTGCAGTGGTCTGAATAGTCTTGTAGACGTAATCCATCCATCCACGACTTTTTATGGAGGTTCAATAGCATTTTCTGTTCTAATTCGTTTTTACGGTAGTTAATGCTGATTGAATAGTAGTGACGGTTTAATCCGTGTATCAAAGCTTGAATTGACGGCTTTTGAAGATGACCCAAGTTTGATGTAGTCTGTCGGGGTTCTTGCCCCAACACCATCATGTTAGGATTGATAAGACGAAAAGCGTCAATGACGACCTTTCCTGTTTTAGATTGAAACAAAACGAAAGCAAATTAAATTATGTATTTGACCTTGCTCTTGCTCAACCATCAACTATTTCATCTCACTCATATAAATTTTGAAATCAGCGAACCTTTGACGGACTGAATGGGGTCCACTACTACAGCTACTGCTCGTTCACTTAAAGCTTCAAAACTTTGCTGAGTATTGATATCAACTCCAGATAACCAACAACCAAAACCTGAAAATATTAATACAACAATGGGTTACTTCAATCCCAACCAATGACTATAACCAAATTAAGGGTACAAAGTAACGTACCAGGATGAGAGTGGTACCATCCAACAACCATTTCTGGTCTCCCAGTCTGTCGTAACATGTCCAGCATTTTAGCTTGGAAAACGGGGTCTACGGCTTCGACACTCACACCCTAAAAGAATAAATCAAATTGAAAACTTCAGTAACCGTCCAATGGTCATGGTTCATTGTCAAGTTTTCAAGCTTGTACTTACAGTTCCAGATTGAGGCATGGCAAAAACGTCAATAACACGAACAGTATAATCATCAACAAACTCTCCAAGCATCAAGCCCATGACTTCCATAGGTACACCAGCTCTGCCGTGTTTCAACATTTTCAACAAAGCAAGGGATGAAATGTAAACTTGCTCAGCAGTGTCAACAATCGGCCCATCTGCAGGAGGTCCCCCTTGACCAAGTCCTTAAATATACAAACATTGAACATTAACATCAATACCTTATAAACTTCTGTCATATTTTGCACGTGAAAATGCTTCAAAACTGAAAGTAAAGAAAGTTAAAAAGCAATTTATGTTTCAATTCCAAACACTTTCTTACCAGGCATAGCAGCGCCAAGTCTCAGCAAACGATCCATATTAATGTTCAATTAGATTTCACAAAGACGAACTCTGCAAGCATAAAGACATATATCTGTAACAACCAATTCTTTATAACTTCTCCAAATCAAACGATACGATTTAAATGTTAGATAATTGGCATTCAGCAGGCATTTTACTGATAACAATCAACAAAACTCACCTGTTGTGAAGTAGAATGGAGTGAGTAATAAATCAAAATATCCACAGCAGTAGAAAATATCCTCAAAATTAAGCCAAACTTGAACAATCACTGTTTTTCTCAAATGATATTTTTAAAAATTTAATACTTATCGTTTCCCCTTTGACAAAAATAAGTTTCAATATTTCCTTTCGGACAACCAAAATGACAGTGCAATTCCCAACACCGATATTTTAGCTGATGCTGTGTGACTGACTATGCATAATTTTGTAATGTTGGCTTTGCCTCCATGGAATACAACACTCTATGCTTACCTTTTCAATACATAGTGCATAGTGTATCCAGCAGATACTGAATGCTTCTTGGGTGGTCCTTCTGAATACACATGATTTTAGAAAAAATACATAACACCACTAATAAAACACATGTTTACCCGGTGGTGTTGTTTCAATTATCAATTTAATAGATACATGAAAACATTTTGCATTTGCAATTTGTGCTACAATAACTAATAACCTCATAAAAGTATAACTATTGACATTTCCAGTTAAACCGTTTTAGTTCAAAGTTCAACATCAAACATTTGACTGATTTGACATTGAAATTATTGATATCTATTTATTGGACTGAAAGGTATGGCTTATCAAGAACAAATGGCAAGTCAACCAAACCTTCCACAGCAGCGAAAGCTGGGTAGGGATGCAACCGGTGACCCAAAGAATCCTTATGGGATTGGTAAGAAAATTAAACAAAGTACCATACTTTATCTCTTTGATAGTTAATTGGGACTGGTCAAATGCTAAACTATATGTTCGTGTGTGTTAAATGTTGCAGGAGATCCGGATGACATGACGTTAAGAAAAGTAGAGAAAGAAATATTGATCCCTATGAAGATGAGAGACAAAGCGAAAGCCGAGAAATGTTCGGAGGAAGTGCAAGCGTTTTCAGAATGTTGCAAACTCTCCAGCGTAGCAATGGTTATTTATTGCAGGAATGAAAATGCCATAATGAAATCTTGTCTTACGAAATGGTACACTGATGAAGGTTTTAAGAAACTATGTACAGATGAATATCTTAAGGAAAGGTCAGAGTATAGAAGAACCGGAATTAAGCACAAAGATATGAAAAAGTATTTGGCTTAAAGTAATACTCGTCATGTAAATACGGTTAGTGTATGTAATTTTTTAAACGCAGTAAAGAATTTAGATATATAACGCATTCAATTCAATAAAAAGTATTTATGATTGAAGAAAGATTTTAAAATGTGATACAAAAATGTCTTCGTTCATGTTTTTGTCTTCATTGATTATTTCTACTTTTGATTTACTTTATTTCAGCCCAATTACGCTCATGAATGAAACAATGAGTAATGCATTTAGGTTACATGCATAAGGAAACTATAAAATCGTTCATAAATACATGGTATAATATTTAGTATTCATCACTTCATCAAATGTATGCAGAAGACTACAAGTGAACTTATAAGTACAGAATGGGTTATCCGTAAGTACGGAATGTACCCTCTGTCTCAGTAACTCAGTATCCACACATGTGCGTATATACAAAATGAAACAAGTTGAAATGATGAGCATGAGATGAGAACACACACAGAATCACGTTTTTCTTTTGGGATTTAACACCGGCAACTGGTCTTATGTCAGTATGATTTGTTTTCTTTCGGTAATGCTTTATTAATCTTTAAGAAAGCTTATGTTCTCTAAAAAACCTTAAAATTGTGAGAGAATTGCATGCAGAAAGCCATGAACAATGAAAATCCATTAATATACTGCATTTTCCATAAGTCCTATAATAATAGTTCCATGGTTCGTGAGATGAAGTTACATTCATGAAAATTGCTCCAGTTTCGCGTATATGTTAAAAGTGTAACAACTCATTCAAAATCATTATTCCAAAGCCATAAGTTGGTAATGCGTCTGTCATTAAAAATATGCTACCCCTATTAATTACCATTACCATAAAATGTGCAGTTAGTTCCGCAGTTTAAAATAATTGGCTTACAACCGAAAGGAATAATAGGAAGTGTCGCAAATAAATTAATCAATCTACGGGGAGAGATTTAAGCGAGCAAAGAAAGTGAGAGAAAGATCCAGTATCTAGTTCTTTGGTGTCTTAAGAAGGCTCTTTGTGTGCAAAAACCAAGCAATTTTCATTGTTGGCCTACTGCCTCAGTAATAAAGCTACCGGTGGTAGTGGTAATAGAAGCAGCTCTCTCTCTCTCTGAAATGTTCACAAAAGAAAGTATATAAAAATGATGAGACTCGTAATTTCTTCACGTCACCATCATTCCGGAAAGCAGCAGGGATTCTACCATGCCATTACAACTCTGACTACTCCAAGCAAAGTCCAAATTAATTGGACTTTCACCCGTTCTCATTGCTCAGGGTGGTGGTCCTTGGACAAACGTAATAATGAGCAGCAGCAGCAGACATTCTCACCAAGACAATGTTTGGAAGGACACGGGGAGAGGAGCACCATTCCAACATTATTATTTCCATCTTCAATAAAATCATGTTCACCTTTGCTCCCACCACCTCATATATTACGATCACGGGCAATGGTTTCAAGAATACAAACGGGGGAAGAGAGAACGGCAAAGGCGCTCCTGTCATCTTCAGCACCACATTCATTGGCACGACGAGGTGAAAGTCGTCGTTGTTGTGGAGGAGTTGGACTAGCACATGGGAGATTTCTCCACCAAATGAGCATTCCACACAGGCGACTGCATTCATCATCACCTAAATCTTTGTTGTTGTCTACCCTTACCACGTCTCCTGTCTCTTCCTCTTCTTTCTCGAGGAGTGGAAGTAGATCGCATCATCATCATTCTCTAGGAGAAAACTCGGAATTTTTCCACATCTCTTCTCAAGTACGCCAAGCATTAGAAGGCAATGTGCCTGTAGTCGCTCTGGAATCTGCAATCATCACACACGGAATGCCATTTCCAGACAACGTTGACACGGCATTCCGACTTGAGAGGATCATCAGAGAGCATGTAAGTGTAGTCGATTCCCTGCTATCTTGCACCCAAATAAAAAGAGGGAGAAAGGAGTATTAGTAGGTGCGATGTGATGATATGTGATCGATAAACGTTCTCCTAACATTATCCAGTAATAAGTTGTAAAAAAAAGTAGACCACACCATACCCTACCATCCATAGTCATTATAGACATATTTCCGAGAATAGGGAAAAGCTAGAATCCAAGTCTTCCAGTTAATAATAAGAACGCCTCTTTCATTCACAAACGTCTGCCAACAAAATAAAGAAAAATACCTACTCTGTGCATTACCTTATTTGCAATGATCTTGTTGGCATCCTCAAGTCCTAATTGCTTCAGCTTTCTACAGTAATAAAACTCCATTCCCTATCTATCTCTCTCTCACTTTCTCTGTCCTTAATCCATATCATGCAACATAAGAAGATATCTCATGTGTGGTTGCAGGATTTAAACATGATGAAGTCTCTGGTTTAGCTAGCTAATTGTAATATATTAGGAACAAATTATTAAAAATGATGCATTTGTAACCTGTGACTTTGTTGGATAACGTATGTTTTGCTTAGGGTGTTGTACCAGCTACGGTAGGAGTCGTGAACGGATGTCTTACGGTGGGTCTCTCCATGAAGGAAATTGAATCTTTGGGGGAATGGGCTAAACAACGTGCCTCTGGCAATACCAAAAATTGTGATGGCAAACCTCCCACAGTGAAAGTCTCACGGAGGGACTTGCCTTTTGCAATGTCTCATGTAACCCACACCATTTTGAAAACCATTTACTTGTTCGCTATACGTTATATAACACTTGTCGAATCTTTAGAATCTACGTTCTTATTCATTTTCAGAAATTAAATGGCGGCACCACGGTCTCTGGCACAATAATTGGTGCCATTAAAGCTGGAATTCCAATATTTGCCACAGGTTGGAAATTAGGATTTGAAAAATTTCTAACTTGAAGCTCAGATGATGTCGAATGTATTGTTTCTTTTATGAGTTTTCCATGCATAAAATTAATTGTCATTGTCGACACAATATAAATTTTAGGAGGTCTTGGTGGCGTTCACCGCGGTGCAGAAATGAGCTTTGACATCAGCGCAGATTTAAAAGAACTTGGACGAAATCCGATCGCAGTCATTTCCGCCGGAGTGAAATCCATACTTGATATTGGAAAGACGTTAGAATACATGGTATGGTATATAAAACAAGTATTATAAGAGGCTGCCTTATGATTTCATTATTCGAAAGAGTACGAATAAGCTTAACGTGAAAGTATGATTGTGATCAATTCCACTCGTTTCCTCTGATCATCTTTCACCTTCTGAGAGTTTCATTTTCATTTAAAATCATCTTTGCATCACAGGAAACTGAGGGGATTTGCGTAGCAGTTCTGCAAGGTATGTAAACTCGTAGTGTAATGTGACCGCACAATATTCCCAATGAAATTGCACTTGTCTCTACCCATGACAAAGATAAATCGAGATTAATCAAGGCCACACAATATATATGTTTCTAGAGGGAAAGCAAAGTGAAAATGATGTGAGTCCCGATCAAAAGGAAACTGCCTGCTTTACCATCCCTTCACAACGTGGAGGAGGAGGAGGACTCCGACTTCACCAGCAAATTGGTACTGTCAAGTTTCCATCATTTTTCACAGCAAAAAGTCAATTCCCAGCTCCATGTTCCATTCAAAATGAAAGTGAGGCTGCATCCCTCATCCATTCCGCCTTCCAATTTCAACTCAATTCAGGAGTGTTGATAGCCGTGCCCATTCCAAAGGTTATTATGATTTATGTATATCACAAAAATGCACTAACTCTCTTCTAAGATCAAGCATACGTAACTTGAATCTAACATCATGCTTAGCTTGTACATCTGTCTGTGGTAAAGTACCTCGGATTGAATGAAAATGTGGTTGGTAAACAGGGGAAAACTCCCAGCATGGAAAAATGTTGAAAAATACACAGGAATAAACATTCATTTACTGTCCTATCAAAATAAAAAAGGCTTCTCTAAACCATTTTACACTCTATCAACACAGAAAAAACTAAACGTCAGTATATTACCAGCAACAATAGTAAAGGAGTTCTTTCTTTACTGCTTATATTATTTAAAGTAAAAATCTTGGCACCACAGACCACACAAACCCCTTCTTTTCTTTTCTTCTTTTCTGGGCAGCTATAGGAGGAAGAAAAAGAAGGAAAAAAACGTTTATTTTTACAGTACTTTATTATCTCATGCAGAGATCTGGAGAGTGAAAGCACAATATATTGAAGTGGTGCATGCGGCAGTTGGGAAAAAATGGGGGAATGGAATTTTTTTAGTTAAAAAAATAAAAAATATGGGCATGGACAAAGAGGAGATCTCCATTTTAAGCAACTTTTGATAGTGTGTGTATATGATATGGCATTTCAACAAAAGGGTTGAAGGTCTTGTTGTGGCTTGCCTTTTTGAACATTTTGCATATTTCTTTAGGTAGCGTATAATTTGCTTTTTATGAGTAAAATCACGTTAGCATATTTATAGTTTAGAATTTCATTTCATGTCTTGCCTTCCCCCCTTTTTTAGGAACATGAAGGAGCCGGTAAGATGATTGAGGATGCTATAAAAAGGGCATTGGAAGAGGCAGAAAAGCACTCCGTGAAGGGGAAGGATATGACACCATTTTTATTAGGTGAAGTGAGTCGATTAACAGGAGGAGAGTCTCTGAAGGCCAATAAACACTTGATTGAGAACAATGTGAGGACTGCCTCCAAAATTGCTACTTGTCTGGCTCAACTTCGAAGTGTCCAAACGTCATCCGACTGCTCATCAACGGGAGAAAGTAAGCCTCATCTTTAATGGATGTCCATGTTGTGTGGCTATATAGTATATGCTTCATTGAAAGTGAACATGTTCAACAAAAATAAAAGCTGATTTCTGTTTTGTACTAGAACTAGACAACTTAAAAGATTAAGTTTTCCTGTAAAAAAATGTAGTTAAAATGTACATTTATAGCGATTTGGTGAGAATAAAGTAAAAATTGAAAGTGCTTTTGAAAAGCTTTACACCATTTCATTCATTCCAAACTTACATTTATCAAGAAGAACGATGAAAAGCTTTAAAAATAAACTTACTATCCCTGAATAATTGATAAAGCTCAAACTAAGAACGGGGCTTGTGATGATGATGTTGAAAAAGTGATAGTTACCAAATGTACCTTTTTTGTAGTATATTTTTACTTCGAATCCCCTTTTTATTTTCTGTAATTGACACCCATTTCCCACGTTTTTTTCTAGGAAGATTATATAATGATGATCATACGGAAAATGTTTTTGGCTCAACTGGAGCATCAACATCATCATTTTTCTCCCTGGAGGCTGGTGGTCAAAGGAATTCCTCCTCAGGGAGTCGGTTACACGGCAAATCATGTGACAGCAGCAGACCTTCCACTTCTACCAAAGAATTTGATGGGGAAAGTGGTAGTAGCTCAGGTGGTAAATACAGAGGACTGAAAGAAGACGACGAAAATAGAAGCTACGTCATTGGCAGCCCGAGTAATGCTTCCTCCGCCACCACAAAATCACAATCATCATCATCATCACCAGTTAGCCGGAAGCATGGAAGACCGGTATAGTAAAAAATTGACTTAAAGTATACACATTTAAGCTGCTCTAATGTCTAGTAGAGCTGTTAGTTTAGTCCATAACAGGATGCTTATTAGAGTTTCCTACTTACACATTACATCTTCCTGGAAAAGTGAATGAGAGGAACTATAGTTAATGAATTGCTATTACTGAATACACTCCAGTCCAGGGATTTGGAGGGGTGTGCACATTGTATAATATATAACATTATATGTAACTTTCTATGAATCCACGACTTCAGCAAAGTGTCTACTTTTTTTGTATGTAGGTTGTCATTGGGGGAACATCTCTGGATTTAGTACTGGCCGTAGAAGAGAATGAGATTGTGGTAAGATTGATAAAAAATTTTTTTAGTCCGCTCTGACTCTGATCGCTTTTTGCTCTTCTATTTTCCGTTTGCTTATGATTTTTCGGGAGAGATCCTAGATCTTACTACTACATCCTACAATCCGCATTTTAGGCGTATTATGCGACAATCTCTTATGCAAATACGCACATATCTTTTGTGTTCATCTACTGTGAATACCACATGGTAGTTTTGTTAAATCTAAATGACACGTGGATCATGTCGTGATGCTGAAAATTAATGGTATTAAAACAGTTTTTGTATTATTATGCAAAGTATAGAGCATTGCAAAGGATTAGGTTGCGATTGGCTCATGAAAAGAGATTATTGTTTTCCAAGCAGCATCTTCTTTCGTTGTTATTATAATTTTATCAGGTTAGGTTATTTTTTTATGTTCTTGCCTGTTTCATTATTTGGAGTTGGCAGGCAGGCGAAAAAAATCGTAGGTGAAAATTTGGGAGATGTGAAGGCTTACGAAAGGTAAAACTACAAAAACATTTTCCCATTTGTTTTTTTTATTCTGAAAGCCCTCGTGTTTATTTTCGTCCATGAGCTTTTAATCTTGCAGCTAATTTTTTAGCATCCACATCCTTTTCGCTCTTTCTTAATGAGAAAAACAATACTAACACGGGGAAGTAGTCACCAGTTTGTCCTTGGCGAAGAAATAAGATGACATTAATTTTCGCTTTGTGACAAAATGCAACACACCCTTTTACCCCTTTTCTTTTCCCTAGCTTATACATGATTTACATTTAATTAGGATGTGGACCTTGCCTTGTCATAAGCATTCAATTTTCCAATATGCTCACAAATTTTATCCCATTTTCTCCCAAAAAAAATGTCCCTAAAACTGCTTAACATGAAACCGTTTCATACGTCACGGTAATATAACTTTCACATTTGAGAAAGGTCAAGGTTTACAACCTTATGCTCTGGTGATATATAATTTGCATGCTTTTTTTAAAAATAGGATAACAGAACCATTACTATTATTGCAGTTGATCATGAACCCTCTAGTCCATGAGACCAGTGATATTATCTCATCACATCCCAACCCAATATCACATTTTCCTTCATCCTTACCCTCCAGATTTTTTATTCTTCTTCTCTTTTATAATAGCACAGCTGCTTCCTGACCATTTCTTTCCCTGATGCATTTCATACTTCAGTAACATACTGTTACATTTCACAGAATTACAAGGTGCATAATAGACACTACATTGTAATGCTCATGTATTGAAAGAGTTTTATACAATGTTTGTTCAGGTGGGTGGTTCACTTTTCTCTCAGTAAAAAAAAGTATACAGCCTGTCACGCAAGGTTATCGTATCGTTATTATTATGATGATGATGATGATTTAAGTGTGCTAAAACACTGTTATTTCCTTGTATCCATATATTAATATAAGAACTTGTTTTATATTGCTAAAAATTGAATTGCTGACGATAACTGCAAATACTCATTACTACTACACATGTCCTTATCACAGTGATTCTTGCAAGGTTGCCTATGAAAATGTGTGTGTGTATGTGTAAGTGTTGGTTATCCATCATCATTATTATCATTAACTTTTCTTCCCTTTGCATATCTCCCTCCAGCATAGAGGGTGTACACAGACAGGCTGTGTGTAGGACTTTCTCTACGACTTCCTGATTGTGATTGTCCTGATATAAGCTATGCATTTTACCCATTTCCTTTTCTATTGGAGTTTTCTTTCCCAAAATATTTTATGGGTCGATATGTACGAAGGAAAGGGAGAAATTTGACGATAATATTTCCCCAAAAAGGAGCATTTCTTTTGGTTGATTGTGAGTGAGTGAACTGAACCCTCATTCAAGTGTGTGTATATTGACAAGGGAAAGCTTGTTTTTGACAAACTGCTTTTGGAGGAGTGTAATGGTGGTAAATGTGGTGGCAAGTTTTGCTGCTCATTTTTTTTCTTCCATAAAACAACCTTGTTTTATGGCGTATACACTCGTTCCGTACCAATATCTTTGACTGTGGTACTGGGTACTATATAGGCCACTATTTGGCTACCAAGATCTAAAAAATATGACTGACCTTTCTCTAAAGTCACCATACATGTAGGTACCTATATATTTCTGATCCCTTTCCTGTGTGTTTTCTCGTTTCGGGAGTTCATAAAAAGTCGTAAGTTGCCGTTTAGTGGACAGTTTTATGAGCCTGGGGATAGAGAAAATTCGTTATGGACTCGTTCTCATTGATTCACTCTTTCTTTTTAGGAAAGTTTTGGTGGTGCATTATGACACGGCGTATCTCACACTTCATTCCTCTCCTACCAATAAGTTGTGTATTTACTGACGGTCTTGTTCAATGTCTTTTATATGTATTCCGGAAGACGAGGAGAATTATTGCTATTTTCCAGTTATTTATATTCTACCCCAACCAACTCCAGTTTGATATTGTAGCGCGTACAGTATCATTGATCGTCAATTGCGTCGAAAACGGAATGCTTTTAGAAATTGCATGGGGCACAATGTCATGTTTTGTGGTGGCCTTTTGTGACAAAAACGATTAAAAACAAATGGCCCTAATAATTACAGGTATTAACCAAAGCGGTTGTGGTGACATTGAGAAATGTCCATTGGATATGCGGTCTTTCACAAAACTAGGAGTGATTTATGAATGAGGGAACAATCGTTTGACGCACGTGGATGGAAAATTTTGATTTTTAAGTCTGTTTTTACATTCACAGAAAAGGCATTTGTAAAAAGTAAGTGAATGGTAGAAAGGAAAACGTACACATTCCACCTACTAGAGACAAAAGTGAAGTAGGAATTCAATTTTGAGTTCAAACGCCATGCTAAAGACGACTAAAGACAGTGGGCAATAACTTACTTTTTCTCATGCTCATCGCGAAATAGATCATGTTCTCCTTTTCGTCATTGATTTGAAGATTAAACTTGGTCAAAAAAGATGAAAGCTGAACAAGGATCAAAGGAGGTTGAGAACGGTGAAGTTGGATAAACTTACAAAAGAAAGAATCAATCTTCTATCATTTCAGCTGATGATGAGAGGACTAGAGATATACCGTGGGAACTGCTTCTTTGATAATTTCACATCACGGAACATGCCATTTCTCCACTATGTACTTTCACTTGTTCAAGATTTGACAAAAATGGAAGCCAAGAAGGTTTCATTTCATGTGACGAGCTACAAGAAAAGACACATTTCGACTGAATATCTGTGTCAAGTAAAATTATATCTACTTGGCTACAATATACATATATATATTTGTTCATTTCAGGTTGAAATACAAAAAGTATAGAACGTAATGACCGAGATTATCTTGATGATCCGAATAGCATCACATATATTATTAGCACAGAAGGTTTGGCCATTGAAGACAAAGAAGAAGAAAGCGTAATTGAGCTACTTTCAACCTCTCTCGTCAATACCATAATTCCATCAAAAATGCTTTTTCTTTCCTAGGTATTTGTGATGGAGATCACATACCTACTCATAGTTTTCAATCAGAACTTTCTTTTGCCTTTCTTGGTCATCAGTCATCACCGTCATGATACTTATCTTTCCTTGTAGTTCACTGAAAAAAACGTTGAATTGATATGTGAGGCGAATGAAGCCGTAAAAAACAGCAATAATGCCTTCACCGCGCTCGTCTGGTAAAAGTTGAGAGTTAGGTACATGGTAGACAATCATTGGTATGCTTTCTCCGGAGGTTATTTGGTAAATAAATACATAGCAAAACTTACTTTTGTTACTGGTGGTCTTTTGAAAGAATTGAATAAGTGATTATAGTGTCTTTGTTGTTCAATTCCCCGTAATAAATCTACTTATCGATTTGCACGTGTCGGAAGCTGCTTTGTTACAAATCTCAATTTGAGACACAAACTCAATCATCATCACATCTCATAAACCAGAGGTAGCTTCTCTGAGACATTGATCAAATCAGACGTCTTGTCTTTGTCTACCAGCCATTCTTTTTGCATAAACTTTTATAATCACATCACATCAGACAACCAATGAGCTAATCATGTAGTGATAATTACTGCACAGATTGTTTGCTTCTTCCCTTCTTCTTCGCAAGACTAGATCTGTTCTTATTATGCGTTATAAAAGGAGTATAAGAAAGAACTTCAGCCCACCATCTTATACAGTGAGTAACCCATCCAATCCCTAGAACTAAATTCACACTTGATCCATTTATTCCGCTCAGGTGGTAAAAATTAGAAAACTTTTTTCCCGTGAAGTGGTTTTCACATTACAAACTACGTGAGTAGTGAACTAAGTGATATCATTGGGGAGACGTATGGGATGAGAAATGAGAAAAGTAAAGTAAAAGCAAAGTAAATCAACTTTTTTCTTCGTGGAAAATTCCCTCAAGGACCTGGATATGATTTTGAATGTCTGTCTGGAAAGGTTTCCTATCCTCAAAAAAATATGAAAATGAAGAAACGATGTGATGTGATTGTGATGATAAAGACGATACAAAAAAAGGACGATTTATTTTTTTGTTGGTTCCGTCGACAGATTTAATTTACAAGTTTTTTTCTTCTGAAAACTGAAATGAAAGAAGAAAAATAGATGAAAACTTACTTTCTTTAGGAGTTTTTAATAGCATCAAGGAAAACTAATAAAATACAGCAGAGAATTTCTAGTGTTGTTGAAAAGTCTCTACGCTCAACACTCAATATAGCTCTTTGATATTGATGCTCTTCAATAATAAATTCTTAGAGAAAAACTCTCGTATCATATGAGAATGACAGTTGGTGACAAATCAAAAAAATTAGTTTAATGCTCAGATTCTTTTTCAAGAGTTTCAAGTTTTTTTTATTTCAAAAAATGAACAATCATGATGATAATGATTTCATATGATGATACGTATATTAAATTAATTAGGTATAATCCATTGGTAAGTACAATATACTTGTAAAATACTACTGATGATGAAAGTTGAATATAATACATATAAGTATATACGCGTAATGTAATAATAATAATTTATTATAT
Organism: Orchesella flavescens; assembly: GCA_964034955.1. Lineage (NCBI taxonomy): Eukaryota > Metazoa > Arthropoda > Collembola > Entomobryomorpha > Orchesellidae > Orchesella > Orchesella flavescens. The sequence goes on along the minus strand of OZ035955.1, from coordinate 12,461,791 downwards.
TCTATTTGGAACTAAAAGTATATCGGATGACAATATTTTTCAGCTACCGAAAACTTTTAATTTAAAATCACACATAGGATGCTAATAATAATATAATCAAACTACACTCAAAGAGACAGTGACTATCTATTTGGATAGCAATATACATTTTATGCTAGCAATCTACATAATATATATTTCTGGAGGTACATACATGAACATGTTTTAATTTAATTTACATACATTTAGTTTAGTTGTATATAATCCACTTTCCTACCGACGAGCCATATAACTTCTCCTGTATTTCTTCGCCTGTCATCATTTCCTAAAAATATCATTGGCCTTCGAAAATAATATTGTGTGCCCTCAGATCATTTAGATATCCATTCAATATGCTTAATATATACCTATTATTTACATGTAAATATATTTGTTTTCTGAAAAAATCCCTTACTTTCACCGCCCTGCCTACTGTATAATACATACATAAGTATAAATAGCATCGAACGTAAATAGTGATACATATACATATTATCTAGGCTATATTATACTAAACTAACCTTAAGATACATGCAAGTTTTATTGCATGTAATTATGTTTTTCGTACATCGCTAATCTACTTATCCGAGAGGTGACATTTAATATAGCACCCAGATTTACACGTATGAAGAAGATGAAAATCACAAACAATGACACAGATACATTTATATCCATATAGAGGATAGAGGAGATAAGTATAAATCTTGTATGTCTTTAAAATGCACACTTACCATCACTCCTAAACTTTGTAAAGTTGGTACAAAAAAGTATAACTGTAATTCTACAAAACACTTTTACTTACACAACTCATCGCTCTATCTATAACTCCCACTAACAAGGGAACGTTTTTAACTGAAGTCTAAGTTAAGACAAACCAAATATCGATTCTAGGGTAATTTTATGCGCTGAAAACGATTCTGAAATCAGTTTGCTGTAAAACTAAACTTTTGAATTTACATGTTATTATATGGGGCAATATTAAAACGCTTTGGACTACATTGCTGATCCGCAGATGGTATTTTTTGGAATTTCATCTACTATTTTTGTAAAATATTTTATTCTAACATTATTTTAAGTATAAAAATTAAGTTTGAAGTAGTTTTGACCGAAACTTAAATTTCAGCTTCTTTTACCATGGCAGTTACCATACCAACTACCGCTTTTATAAATTCAAAAATTGAGTTTTACAGCAAACTGATTTCAGAATCGTTTTCAGCGCATAAAAGTACCCTAGAATCGATATTTAATTTGTCTTAACTCAGACTTCAGTTGAAAACGATCCCTTGTAAGTATATTATATGTACTTATATTATTATTTTAAATACCCACCATGTTTTCTTCTTTAATCACGATTTTCTTAATTATCTAGTTTAGGATTACTTATACTTACTGTAAGATACACGTATTTTAGAAAATGCACATTTTTACAGACATTTATCAAGTACATGAGATGATAATTTGTTCATTGTTCCATATATTTTCATAGTGATAATATACATATACAAAAGCACAGAAGCTCCTAGACGTTTTCGCCACTGCTGACTACTTTCATAAAATACATTGGTAATTTATTTCTTAGATTGTAAGATAATGTGTGCGTGGATAGAAGAAATTTGAACAAAGAAAGTACTCAGATTTTTATGCAATATGTTCAAGGAGAAAGCAGTGAAATTTCTTTGTAAGAATATGACACGAGACGCATATGAATATGACATTACAAATCTTCTGAAAAGACATTATTATACACTTAAGGCATGCTCCAACATTGACTCATTACTTTATACCTCTCAATCCTACTAAACCCTAATCAGATGTCAACTGCAATAATGTTATTTGATATGAATACTTTACACAATTTTTGATAAGAAACCCAGCGCAAGCTTGAGAAAAAGTTCAACAAAATTATTCAAGAGTAGGATAGTTGTTATATACATAGTTATGAATGTAGATTATCAGATACTAGGTATGGAAAATGAAATTTTTAATGTCACTTACAGCAGATTACGATAATGCTCGTAACATTTTGACGAGGAGTATATAGATTCGCGTACTTGCATGATTGATTATATAACACATAAATTATACAAGTTACATAGCTTATAGGTAGTAATTAGAGCCCAACTCATTATATTGATTTATGTATAAAATTACATATATAGCTATTTATGTTGCTGCACTGTGATGGAATCCATTCTTTAGCAATATTCAAGTAAGAAAAGAATTATTATTATAATAAACTTGTTTTTCTTGTGAGACTATGTACATAAGATTTCACTCTTAGGTCTTTCCGCTTTTTGGTTCTTGTTCCTCTACTCCTTAAGTACAAAAACGCGATACGTATATATATCCTACACCTTAATAATAATAATGAAATAGAAGATTTTCTATTCTACATGCTTACAATAATTTATTTATCTCTTGATAGCATTACACTTACAACTTACACAGTACGTTACTTATTAGATAACGACTAATTAAATGAATGCTTATTACATCTTTTATAACGTTTTATCATAATAATATCGTTTTTCTGCGATCAATCATCCAACGCGAAAATATCCTTCAAAAAATCAGAAACGTGTTTTGCTCATGTTTGATATAGCATAAATGTAGTTAAGCCAAACCGGATAATAGAACGCATGTACTAAAAACCTCTATAGGATCATTACGTACTTTTTTTTACCCAGGAAAAGTTTTGTTGGAAAGGGATTCCTTCTACTAAGAAAGTTGTATGACTTGACAACGTTATTTGGTGTGTGGGAACAAAAAGCCCATGCAATCCGTCAAACTGTCATCGTGTCAATTTCCCCCATTCATACTCATTTTCATATTTACCCTTTCTCATGTAGCGAAAAGCCAATAACCGCAACTAAACACACACACACACACACACATTTTGTGTTCGTACAAAAACTTTTCTTCTAATTTCCAAAATTGTGAAAAGAGAACGCTTCCTAATCCACAAACGAGTCACCACTACTACTGCACTATAGGAATATGCCAAATAGCCTATTTATTTTCTGGGAAAAGGTTGTTAGTGAAAATTCGAATGTGTGTGTATACATAATTTGATAAGTGAATAGCGTGGTTCTTGGGTTTATACTTATTGAATGGGAAACAAACTAAAATGAGTGGTGGATGCAGACGAAGCACACAGAATGGAAGCCCCTTTGCGCCTTGTCATAATAAATTTCGATTACTCTTTTCATTTGTATGCCAATAAGTAAGTAGGGAAATATACTTAAAGATGCCTACAATGTGCTTAAGTATATGCATGCCTTTAGGTAGTTTTAATGTATTAAGGGGAGAGTGAAAGTACACACTTTTTCCTCGTCACATTATTGCGTTACTGTCATTTAGCTTGGCGTTTCACACAGCCTGCCAAGTAGAATATTTATTGGCATAGAGGGAACGAAGGAAGATGGCTTTCAGCAAAGTGGATATGGGAAGACCTGCTTCCAAGAAATAACTATATATACTCACACTCTTGTGGCATGGCTCACGTAAAATTCCCTTTCTGATCGTGTTCCTAGCAGCAGCATTCATTCAACATTAGGTATTTTAATATGCACATCAGATGAGTCTCATTTCATTATCATCATCATCATCAGTGTGCTACTGCCATGCCACTGCCATATTACTATACTACTACCCTACACTTTACGACGATGCATATTATCAACATCAAAACTGAAACTGAAGTCTGTCTACTACGTTATTACGAACACGAAGACATTTCTTACAACTGCCAATGCAGTGCCATGCGATTGCCACAGCCACCAAACTAGCTAGAAAAGAAGGAAAGATATGGAAAGGATATTGGAGCGGCGACACTAGCATTTACAACATAATTTCCAATAAATATTACGACATTGATGCTATAAATGTATGTATGTATGCAGGGTATGTATGTATATCTACTATAAGGTGTGTGAGGCAAGAAGGGAGATAGAAAGCACTTTTGATATTTTAATGGACTTGACTCTCTCCTTTTGATATACTTATCCACTCACACTTTCATTATTCATTGTAAAGAACTTATGGAAATGGAGAGGGAAAAGTGAGCGAGAGTCATCTCCGAGGAAAGGATAAAGTATGATGGAATAGCGAATAAGTCTAAGCTACACATTTTTAATGTGCACGACTGCACAGTGTACACATTACGTTTTACATTATACTACAAGATTACTAACCAAGCAAGAACCAAAAGGTGAGTGTGCACTACTAAAGTTAAAAGATCGAGTCCAGATTATCATCATCATCATCAGCATGATTTCCGGGATGCAACGTTTTTACTCAAGTGAACACCACCAGTAGTAGTATCCTCAATATATAATGCATAGGCAAGTGGCTCCCTTTTGTATCAATTTTTATTGTGCATTATACAACCAAGCCTCGAGAGAGATTTATTGCTAAAAGTCCTTTTAATCCTTTAATCAAAAGAGGAAATTGTGATTTTAATGACAGTCCAGCACTACTCTCAACTATATATGTCACAAACTTTCCATAAACAAGAAAGATAGTAAAGAGGAGCTAAGAATTTTTTTGAAAACTTTTATCATAGTTGATCGTCTGCCTCCAACTATTGGGAAAAGAAAAGAAGGAAGTGGTGGTGGCATAATATCCTATGCTAGCTAGCGATAAAAAAATGTGGCCAGACCAGACCAGGAAAGGTGTGTGCTGCTGCTGTTGTTGTTGTGTGTTTTTTGAATTGAGTTGGCTTTGGCTTGACTTGATATTATGAATGTAAGTGTGCCATTTCCCCTTGTATTCATTACTCCCTGCACTAAAAGTATAATTCTTGATGGTGACGATGAGAGAAAAGTCACCGTAAGACTGGGGCTTGTTCTGTTACCTCATAAAATATTCTGATGTGTATCTCAACAACTGTAGTAAAGTAACTAGCACACACAACACTACTATATCAGCTAGGCTTCGTGATGTAAATGGATTGAAGCTACATACATATATAATATGAGGCTAACGGTGCTTTTGTGTATGGATTACTAAAGTATTACTTTCTCCCCTTTCTCTATACCTACTCCTATGCTGTTCCCAATGTCATTAATAGCCGTATAAATAAATGAATCCGTATCTATAGATAAGTCTCACTTTATGGTGATTCTGATCTATAGATTATCGTCTCTATGGTATAAATAAATAAATTCTCCTCCCTAGATCAAGTTATCCAGGATAACACATTTTGAAGTGATCTTGAGAAAGGGATCAGGATAAAGTTTCGTATAAATAATCAAATTTTCATTTCAATCATAATTACTTCTTATCATCATTACATCTTCACTTCCTCTGTCAAACCAATTCAGTTAAAAATAAAAAACACACGAATGCACATAAAAACGCGAGTTTAGGGAAGTTGTAGAGAAGTATAAAAAAGTTATTGAAAGCAAAAAGACTGATTTTGGAATTCATTCAGATTTTTTGTAATCAATGTACACTTACACGTTGTTAGTAAAACGCTTATCAATAGTAATAATGATAAGCCAGAATAGCATAACAGTTTGATTGAAAATAACCAGTCATACACATACACAAAAGAAACCTAGCTGGCGTAGCTTGTTTTATGAAAAAGAGCTTGTAACAGTAGTATGATGCAAAAGTTATGCATTATATCGTTTTTTGAGGTTGCATTTGAGTTTACCATTTTGTAAAAAGAACTTGAATAGTATAAAAACATGATTTTTGAATTGGAAATGATACACATTATATTTCATCATCTCATAAAACTATGTTCGCAATGAATGTGACGCGAAAACTGGATGCACAACATGTTTAAATATGTTTTTATCAGAAACAGTTTCCTTGTTACGAAGTGGTAATCGTACCTAGGGGGGTAGATCAAGATTTTGCATCCTGATCTCCAGATACGGATCACTTTCTATGGAAATCGGACATTATTTATACGACTGGAAATCCTGATCCAGAGATCACGATTATCCTGATCCTGGAATCACCATGACGGATTATTTATACGAAAAGTCATCCTTATCTATAGATGAGAATTACATTTTTCATTTATTTATACGGCTGTAAGTCTTTGTCAACGACATGTAAAGCTTTTTCCTTGCCAACACTCTCAACTCTTCTCCTATTTCTCACAGTACACAGTATTTGAGCTTCTCTTCCACAAAAAAAATCAAATGAAAAATACGGTAGCATATGGAATGAATAAATACGTAAAGAAGTCTACCTGCGCTCAACTGATAGAGGACAGCCTTGGAGGCATTTTTTATATTTTTTTTTGCATTTATCATGCATAAACGTTAGGTTGTTAATATGTGTTGTTGTACTTACGTAGGCATATGTTATCTGTCGGAATTGGGAAAGGAATTAAAAAGGAAAGGGAGAAAATATAGTGGGAATGAAAAGAGCTAAAGTCGCTAATACTAAATTGACGATACGATATATACGATACAGCAACATAGAATAGAGCACAAACTCTTTCTCTCTCTTATTTCTGTCTGTGTGAGTAAAAGGAGGAAAGGTATAGACAATGCAGTGTCCATGAATTTTTCATGATGTGCCAAAAACGATATATTCAAGCTTTGGGGAGAAAAGGGAGCTTCCTTGCGGCTCTCCTTGCGGAAGGTGGTGCTCTGTGGTGAAGTGTGCCGTGTGTGCTATGGCAAACCATCCAAAAAATAAAGTAAAATGGGCTCATGTGGATAGAGGAAATGTGTTTTTAACTTAGGCTCTTAGTTTCCATGTTCTCTCCCTTCCTCTCTTGTACAACAAATTTTATTGTAATCCAAAGAAATGCCTTACTTTTATCTACATTTTACCGGCCCATATTTTGTGTTTGGAAAGAAAAAGTCTTTATGTGAGAAATGTATTTTGGAGCATTGAAAAGTTTACACTGCTGCATGTCACACTCCACCCATCCCGCTCATAAAAACTAACACACTAAAATTACTTATTGATAAATGTGGTTGGGTTTGTTGGCCAGGTGGGAGATACATATATAAGCATATACTAATAGCAGTAGGCTGATGATTTAATCTATTCCATATTATGCACGTATAGGTGATGACATCACATTACTTTTTTCCTTTGCTTTTCTCATATCCGTGCTTCCAGTCAAGCTAACAATAACTTTTCCGCCGTCCATTTCCACTTACAATGAACATAAAGCTGTCAAGCAATGGGGGATGCAGGTGGTGAAAACTTCATCGTTTTTCTTAATAATTGTATGCATGCGCTTTATATACGAGCTGTTAATTTACAGCGTATATTTTGATCGGTAAAAATATTTGATTTCACAAAATACACCACTAAAGGGAATGTCATATGTCATTTCATTTGGAACCCATTCATTAGTAGCAGAAGTTAAGTTGGACTGCAAGTCACCAGCTCGTTTAAAGTAGTTTTTGATACGACCCTCTTGTCTTGTCCAGTCACTCGAATCCGATTTTTTTAAACATTTAGACCCTTCAACACTAATGCTATAATTTTACTCGTCAGTTGAATTTGGACTACATCGGTAAAATATCTGAAAAACATTTACGTGTTCTAACATTACGTGTATGTATATGGACGGTGATGGTAGAAACGCTACTTTTGCATCACATTTTATCGTGTGATTTGATAACTAAAAGAGAACACGGTTTGATTCTTGGGACAAGAAGCTTTAGCTATAATTGAAGCAATACAAATAGTTTCATATGTGTAAAAAAATTAAGTTCATTTGTTCAGAATAAGATTTTCTAACGAGATCGCATTCAGCATATACTTTGTATTATGTACTTAAAGATATATAAACACACTATCGAGATACCTATGTATATGAGCTCTAACTAATATCTATAATTTATATTAAACGACTCTGTAAAACATGTTTTATCTGCTAATGAACAAACTACCCATCTCTCAAGTAATTTCGAATAAATTCATTGATGATGATGGTTGGATACACGAGACATTTTGTGTATTTCATATGACTTCATCTGTCCTTAATTTGTGGTCATTATTATAACTATTTGGTTTCTCTTAAAAAGAGTCTTTCTCGGAATATTGACACTAATAATAACACAATATTGCGTGTTGGCGGGGCTCGGTTATGAACCTTTTTTGCCTTTGCCTTATCTCGTTTTCACTGTGCAGAATTGAATCGTTTTTTTTACAGTTTGGGAGGATTATAGAAGGAGCTCCACGACGACGGGTTCCATCGGGAGTCCCCACCCCGTTTGCTAATGGATCGGGGTATTAGTCACCCTCGCAATGGCATCAATGGGAAGGGGTGCTGACTGGGATGAGGAAACTCCCACAATAGGGGGATTCTCAATCGTTACAGCATTATTATTATTTCCATTTCTGGGTAGACTCCTTCCCCCATTTTCATTCCGGTGGGGATATTGCAGGTGGTGATGATGGTGGTAATGATGATGATGTTGGTAGTACTTGTTATTACCTACTGGACTCTCGTTGGTACTAAGCTTGTTGCCTAAAAGCGCACTCCCACTATCAAAATCTTCCTCAATTTCATGCTTATTATTTGTTGTAATGGGAGTGTTGGCATTGGCATTATCGAGGGTTTCCCTCGTCACAGCCAAAACCCGTGGATAATCATCACCACCACCTGGATTATTGTTAGTGCATGGGCTAGTTGCTGGTAGCACTACTCCCCCAATATGGTTCCCAATGTACCTGGATGGAGGCACATTGTTTCCCACAAGATGATTCTCTTTCACAAAGTGAATGCTATCTTTTCTTGAAATGGTGGTGCCAATGGAAGAGGGGATTGCTGACGCATTGTCCCCATCAATGGTATCAACATTTGTGTTGGAAGTGTCAGCGTTTGTGCCATGAACGCCGGACATAAGTCCCTCCCTCTCTCCACTATCATCATTCCCTGACTCGTACATGGAAGTAAGTCCAATAAGCTCATTCATCGCAGCCGTTCTCCCTGCATCCTCTCCGTTGAGGAGCTTGATTTTCTCAATCATTTCCTTAATTTCATATCTGAGTATAGCTATGAAGCAACCTTTGAGGAAAACTATGATACAAAAACCAATCACAAATAACACGTCTGAAGAGTGCTCCACCCACTCGAGGATCTTATCCCCACAACCTTCCCCATGTTGTGCCATCGACACTACGAAGGGATAGGGATAAGGGGGGCGATTGGAAGAGCCTCGATTGCTTTGCGAATTTGTTGACGACGAAGTCGGTGTAGAAGCTGAGGAGGGAGGTTCTGTGGAAGAGGAGTAGCTTGGTGGTGAAGACGACTCTGCTGTTGTCGTAGACGTTGAAGAAGATGGGGGAGGGAGGGGCGTGCTCGAAAAATATTCAGAGGAGCCTGACATGTCTTCAAAACTTCCACTTCCTCTCTCCATGGAATTATCATTAGAGTTACTAGATGATGATACACTACCACTACTACCACCACTGCGAGATGCTGGTGATGTTTGTCTTAAATGAGTGGGAAGCACACAAACACCTATAGTGATTGGAGGTGGTCTCCCACCTCCCGGACTTTCTGTAGTTGTCATCTGTCGACTTCCGAAACGATTTCGTTCCGCATAGCCATACTCATCCAGGTGCTTGTTCTTGGCATGAGAAATTTTTCTCCGGTTGTGAACGCTACCCATTGGTAATGGCTGGGGCGGTGCTGGTGGCACAGCTCCCGGTCCAAAGTAACCGGAAGCTGCGGCGGAAACTGGATCAGTCAATGGATATTGGCGCAAGTTACTTATGATGGGACTACTACCAGTAATTATACTACTACGACTAGTGACAAGAATGCTGCTGGAGCTGCTGCTCAGATTATTGGTACTTTCTGGAAAATATGGATTGCTATTTATATGGAAGCTTCCTTTTAGTTGTTGAGGAGGTTGAAAATATCCTTGTTTTGTGTTTGAGGGATCGTTCGTGTTCCAACGATCCCCTTTACTATTATTATTATTACTACTACTACCACCATTACCCCTATTTTTACTGTAACCGTGGTGTGAGTGACGACCACCTCCTCCTCCTCCAGGTACGTCTAAAGGTGGTTCTGTTGTTGTGACAGGAGTAACTGTGAATACGCAACATGTTGATGGAAGCTTTGGAATCGTTTGTTGGTTTTGCTGCTGTTGTAGAAGCTTCATCTCCTGTTGACGGAGGAGATAAGTTGCCCATGTGTCATTTGCCAATCCGTTTGTGTCAAATGTTCCGAAGGTTGACTCTGGAAAATATATGAAAAACGAATTTTTAGTAAATTGGGTCCTTGACTTGTCAAAGAGAAAGCATATATTTCATATTCCAATTAGTGACTCAAACTAAAAAACGTGCGCTCAGTCAGTAAAAAATTTACAATGATCAATGATCTTCATTTCAGTCGCAAATGCGATTGAAAGCCATCTGCCGTCTGCATTCCAATTAAATTTATGATTTCACTCAAATAAAAATGACTATATATATAGCTTAATAATTATTATGGTTGCAGACACCCTTAACCAATAAAATTAGATTTATTGGATCACATCAACCAACAGTTGCAAAATTCCCATTAATCAATGTTCATTTTTTAAGCATAAGCATATGTACGTCATTGGTAAAAACCAGCTCTGGTATTGCATTAACATTCGCTAAACTAATAATAAAAAATAGAGCATGTTTCCTATCATGAAACTGAAACAAAATGAGTTTTCCTCTTTCCTTAAAACAACACATTTATTTCCAAATTGCCTCACTTTTTCTTTCAGTTGAACAACAAAATAGTAAAACATATATCCATATCCATAACTCTCCAGCAAAGAAAACACCAACATCGCAATATTCCGTGACTATCCATCCTGAGTCAAGCAGAAAGCAGATGTATCATTTATTGACTTATTTATAAATGTTTGCTCCTTTACATTTTGACATTTGGAATTCCCCTTGTTATTTTTTCCCTTTCCCCTATGGCGATGCTTGTTTTTCATTCAATACCAATAATTTTTCTGCGTCGTGCTTAATTGCTCATTCTCCATAACTGCCTTTTTGCTCCTGCTATCTCACATGGCCAGAGTATAGTGGAGTGAGTGAAAATTAAGGGTCAGCTTTTGGTAAAAGGGAGAGAGAAATTGAATTGAGCCATTTGCACACTCATCATCATCATCATCATCATATGAACTAGTGAGCACGTAATTGGGATTGAAGGAAACCGTATTGCGCTCTTTACCTTCCATAACATGTGCCTTTCTCTTTTGACGCAAGAGCTAGAGAGAAAGTACATTATTTGGTGGATGTGAATATTTCATTGGCATTTTTCCCTTTGAAGTCTGACTTCATAATAACTTTTTTATTTTTTATATGAATTCTAAATAGAAAAGCCGTAGTAAAACCATTCCATTTCAAACAAAAAATTGGTACATAAAAGTAAATACGGAGATACATAAAAGTAGTACATGGAAAAGAAAGAAATAGAAGGCCCACTTTGTGTGGCAACTATAACATGGTTGACTAATGGGAGTGAGGTGTGGCATGTGGCCAGGCTAACAGGCCACTGACACCAAACCAAAGCTGGAGGAAGAAGAAAGTTATAACTTGATGTATTTTTCACTTGTTTTTTCATTGTAAATATATTACCCAACTTTTTTACAACTCTGGTTCGTAAGCTCCCACATGAGCAAAAACAAACATATATATATGGATGATATTTTGTGAGCATCGTGGACCTTTTTATAAATAAAACTTTTCCCATCAACCTCATCTTCCTTCTTTTTGATCATCATTATTTCTTGTCATAAAAACAAACGAAAAACAGACAAGACAAGTAGACATATGCTCACTTCAAAATAGTATGCTTAATGTTCATCTCATCTGCTTTCCTTTACACGAAGTGGAGATCTCTGGAAAAAACAAACATTGAAACCCACCGAGCTGACAAATATGGTTTGAGCTGTCCCTTATATTTTTTTGATGGTGTCAGAAAGAAGGAGGAAATGGCACATTAAATTATGGTGATTCCTTCAATCCTACATTTTTTTGTGACGGAGCATGAAATGGAAGGAAAGTTGATTTTGAGCATTTCAACTCATAATAATTCATAAGCCACCTTGTATACTATATGTATGATACACAAACAAATACATATATCTGTACTAAAGACTCTACAGAAAAAATACGATTGCCCATGGACGTCAACCGAAGAGCAGTTTTCTTATATTGTAAAGAAAGAATGAAAGGTAAAAAGGTGGACAATAAAGAAAAGTGAAGCAAAATAAATATGACACTTGGAAGACTTTTTTTTGTAAAAGGAAATTGTAGGCTCTGACTGTGTCAAATAGCCAGAAAAACTTTACCTCCCAAGAAGCAAAAACGATATGTATGGTTGTATATACGCGCATGGAAGGTGTAAACAACTAAAAATTTCCTCACTTTGAAATAATAATCCTATATACTACTAGGTACTGTATACACTTTCTGGAAAATCCGAATCACTTGTTTCTTTTCCCTTTAAAATCCCCTTTATTTCCTTCCTCTGTATATTTATCAGCAAATGTCAGTACTAGCTCAAGCCACTGAACCATGTGTATACAAGAGTAGTACACATTTTCTTTTTTTGGAAAGAAGATAAATAAAAAGCTATTTTCCACCCGGGCAGGTTATGCCATGGACGTGTGAGCTAAGTATTGAGTAAAAGAAAGTCGAGCAGCCAAAAAAAGGGAGAGAGAGAGAAAGAAATGTATAGGTATATCTCTTTTCCAGTCAGTCACTCAGTCCACAGCTCACGGCAGCCATTCGATTGGCACGTCACACCAAAAAGGAAGAGGCAACCAAAAAAACGCTACCGCCATGATGTACAAAAATATACACGACACAGACAGACATAGACACAGCAAAGAATTGGCATGTTGGAAGAAAAAGGGTCTTTTTATGCATTTCGAATAACCAAATTCCCATGCAACTCTTACCTCTCTCTTTCCAACCATTCTGAATAAACCATTCGATATTGATCCACACACACACACACACGCTGATACACGATACACATACTTTTTTTGATTTTTGGCCGACGATTTCAACCGGTATCTTATTTAAAATGCCATTTCCTTTGGTAGTACATTCGTAAAATTGTATTTATATATAGTGATGTGATCATGCGGGAAAATCTCTTTTAACAAAAAAAAACGTATCTATCTTCATGATTTTTTTCCTTTCAATGGAGTTAGCGAGTGGCTTTCTCTGAAAGGGAAATGATGAAGGAGGCTGAAAGAAAATGTCGTTGCTACTAACTTTCTACATTGTCTATTGGAAATACTCAAGGAGATGTAAGGCGGAAAATTTATCACCGATTCACTCTCGCCTTTCAACTTGTTTTGTGCAGGACAGACAGACGTACATAAACAAGTACATACCATACCACTACGAATGATGACTGGTTTCTGACAGCATTTTTCTTCTTCGAAAAAAAATTGAGGAATCAGTCAAAAAAATATTTTTACTGGTGAATGAGCAACCTTTGAAGACGGAATATTGGAATGTTTCATAAGGGAAAAAATCAGAGAATGATCATCTAGCATTTTCTAAGATTTTGTCTACTTATTTTACTTTCAAAATAGCATGCTTCCCTTTTCGACTTCCTCTTCAATGAGTTGAGATTGAAATATCATTAATTTTTCAAGTGATACATCCTCATTTTCGTGTACATCGCCCAAAGATTTTTTTTTGCAAAATAAAAAGTTTACAAAAAATAGAAGGATAAGGCTCAGATTGCACAAGCTTAACCATGCTTTCTATTTGTATCTCTCAGCATATATATACATATCCAGGCAAATTTTTTAAGAAAGTTTCCTGCCATTTCCCTACACATTTAAAATCTAGTTGAGAGAAAATGGAGAGATAACGGATTTCACATGCTCAAATATTAACTACGTTTACTCAACTCAAGGAGGAAAGACCGGGAGAAGAGAAAGACCGCGGTGCATTTCGATTTTCGCTTAGAAAGAACAAGAAGGAGATGAAAAACGCCTTTTTGAATCACTTTTCCTCTCTTCCTCGCTTTGAAATTTTAAGACACTTCTCGCCTACTCCGTCTACGATGCCATTAAGAAGTATATCCTCTTTCTTACTCTATATTGCTCTATCAAAGAACGATGCAATGTTCTTTTTTTGTCTCTGAAAACTCAAGTACTAATGCACTGCAGCTCCTATACTACTTAGCCCGTGCAATAGCATGTACTTAAAGTATTTCGACTTTCTTCAAGGTTTTTCACCTTGCTTAAAACAACTACTGCTGAATTGTTCTTTCTTCTTTAAGTTTCTCAAATACTGAATACATTTCTTCTTTCTGTGCTCAATCATATGCTCGCATGCACAACTCATTTATTCATTTGATTATTTTCTCGTGTTGCTATTGTGTCTTGCATATATTATAAAACAGGAAAAAGCTGCTTAATGCTCTAAACAAGCTTTATTCTCTCTGACCTGCTTGATTAGCAGAATAAATACAGCGAGTAGCAGCAGGCAGCAGGGATATGCCAAAATGAAATAAGGTTTTGCGACGTTTTCATATAAAATGGAACCCTCTTTCTCCTCTAATTGTCCTTTAATTAGTCGTTCCTAGAAAGGTAGTAAAATATGCAGACAAAAAGTAGTTCAAACCCACCTATTGTACATAATTCCAGGTAACTCCTTTTCTTTCAGTCTACAACACTTTTCCCTGCCTTCTGCACTACCCCTTTTCTTCGTTTTGGAATAACCTTTGTTGCCTAATGTTAAATAGATGAGTTGATAAGTGAGTGGAGCACAGTTTAAATGTGTTTTCCCTTGCGGTTCATACATTTATATGTATATTCAGTGTAAGATATAGTATACGATCTTGCAGGTTACTTTCCCTCTGTCTATTTCTAATCAGAACTACTTTCAAAAAGTCCATGGCTAAAATCATTAGTTTTCTCGAAAGTCCCATTGACAAAACGCTTCTACTTTATTTTACGAATGGGAAAGTACGGAGTTGTGTTTAAATGATTGTTCATAAATTATTTTCCTATACTTTTCACTAATTTAGCATTGACGACAACTCACCAATATTGTTGGGTGTATTGTGCTTTACATTTAATAGTTACATAGTTTCCCCAGTCAATAAACCCAACGTTCAAAGTCCGCAAAAGACATTGGGACAACGTGACAAGTCAAGTCAGTCAGGTCTCACTCATTCGTAATCAGTCTATAGTGCTTACATTATTGTTTTGCGAGACAACAAGATACGCAGAATTCTCATCGATTCATAATGCATTGCTAACATAAACATTACATATGATATGATATGAAATACGTATGAAATATATGGTACTTTGCTGTGTTCTATGAGTGTGTTTTTATATACCACTACCAGTGGAATAGTTTCAGTAGAAGCGAAATGTAGCGACAATCCACCTGCTTTTGTAGATGGTAAAAGGAGTATTTTTGAAAGACACGGGTGGTGGTACTATACATTTTCCTTTCAAGGCTTCAGTAGATATTCCACCCTTGAGTTCATTTCCTTCGTCACGATTAACAAGAACATACAATGAATGAGCAGTCATGCGTCGAAATCAGTGTCTCGATGAAACATAATGGGTTCTTTGAATTAAAATTACTAAACGAGATGAATTGGAGCAAAAATAATCATGTCAAGAAAGAAAAGCACTGATTGTGAGTCGAGTTTGATTGAGCTAAACTGACTCTGAATATTGAAAAATGTATGTATTTGATTATGAGCAAAAACAAATTTCAGAAGTCATTGAAAGAGAATTTATCTGGATAGAAGATCAATTTCGCAACTTTCACTGACTTTGGTTGATACTTTTCGTGTATAAAACTACATATACGAGTACTCGTAAATGAAATGAAACAGGTTTTAGATTTCCAATTTGGTTGCTTTTCTCAACTTCAAACATCATAATGACAATTTCTTATAATTTCCCAAGTAAACAGTTCCGAGACATAACTTGTTTTGTAGTTTGTTGCACAAGCAGTTCCAATAACCAAATTTTAAGGCGTGTGGATTACTTAATCAAAATAAGAATGAAGTGCGATATTCAAAACGGATGTACAACCTCCTGGGGCAATGCTAAAGCTTTGCAGCTTTTATTTAACATTCATTTAACTCAACGTTACCAGAAACAACTCGTTCGTTCATAAAATAAATCCTATTCAACTGTTAAGGAACGCATCCCTTTCATCTTTGTTACCTTTTAGATTTGTCCAAAACATCAAAGGAAAATATCTTGTGCGACATTATTGCTACATGATAAAGCTGCAGGTTTAATAAATTATAAATCTGCAATCTTTACCAAACCTTTTGCTTGCAATCATCATCATCCCATTTATTTGTACAATTAGGATTTGCTTCAAGATTTATGTTCCTGCTAAATTACAATTTTACAATGCTACAATTCCAAAAATAGCTTCAGAGGCAGACGCAGGCGTAATATAAAGCAAACTCATAAGCTTCAAGCTTGGAATTTTTTTTATAAATTACAATAATAATGAAATATTTACCGTTAATACGTTGAAAGTCAATGGGACCATCCACGCCGCAGCACATGTCATTAGTCTGTACCCAGTCCCAGACCTCCGTAAAGTCCTCGTCCTTCCCATAAAGGGCCACCAACTTCTGCTTCAACATCGGTCTCAAATTTGACTTAATCTGGTCTAGCCGAAATGCCCAGACGAGACCAACGAGAATGTCACCAATCATGAGCACCAGCAGTAATGTCCAATAGGTATTTAGTAACCGTTGGTTAAGTCTGAGGGCTCCTACGCATCCGATTGCTTGGAGAACACCACATTGAAGGAGAAGGGCAACGTATGCGTAGAGAAACGTTGGCTGGTATAACTCCACTCCACTAGAAAATCAACACAAGTTTTAGAGTAAGACAACCCATTAGTATTTATTAACACTTTTTGTGTCAGGCTCAACTTCCCACGATTTTCCAATCCAACACATATCCATCCAACTCCTCCAACCACCGAAGCCAAGCCACCCGCACGCATGCATTTGTATTATCTTCACCATAATCATCACACGTCTCAATGACTTTCATTCATTCCAACTCTCTCGTAACAATAAACATTTACGCTTCAAATGGGATTTTCATTTGTCACTTGACTGACACATTTTCCTATCTGTATGCCAAGCCAAACCCGTATCCATCTCAGCATAAACTATAAACTGGGTCTAACAATAGATAGATATTAATTTCTTTGAATTATATATTTTCTGATCTATTTATGTACTTATCGTATCCTATATATTATATAGTTTATTCGTCTGGTTTCGTCATCTTCTCACAGAGAAAACTTGGGGGGACAACTCGATATCTCTATTGTAAACAGACAATGCCAGCAGTCTCCAGTCGTCTTTATTTATAGCTCACCAGGACCCTTAAATAATAAACCATCACATCATTCATGATGGGCTCATGACTTGCATACAAAAGCCCAAATTTTGAAACAACGAAACGATAATATGAAAGAAAGCTTGTGAAAGTCAGTAACCTCCTGCTTTCCTTTCATTCGGATCCAAAGAAATTTCTAGGAAACGGAAACATAAGAGCGAGAAGAAGAAGAGGTTTCCTACTTTATGAACATCCTCAATTTTCATATTGAGTCCAAAAAAACACTAAATGAAATAAAAGCTAAAGACAAAGGAAAATGAGTGAATAAACCTCATTGTTTTCAAGACACTAAAGATATACGGGGAAATGAGAGGGATGAGGAAACGGGTCTTCCTAATAGTCATCCTCTTTCATTCACAATAAATAATTTGAATCCGGTTCCGAGTTCCTGATGGTAGTGATGCTGGTTGGGTGGCAAGAGGTGAGTTTTTATCCATCCCGATACAAATAGAGCTAGCTGGTTTTTGAGGCGCTTTGGTCTGTGAGATGATGATATGATGCAAACCGATATGAAATACTAACTCTGCTGTTCCCAGTAATAAACTGAGAGAAAGTTATAATGATATGAAAATAAAAAAAACTGCTAATGCTTTGAATAGTATAGTGCTATTGCTAAATCATGAAGAGAGCAAAAACTACGTTTATAAAAAATCATTCCGAGAGTTGATATGGAAAAAGTTTTTCAGAACAAAAGCCGCAGAGTGTATTTATGACCTCACACTAGACAAAGCTCACTATTTTGATATACTACACACTCATCATATTTCTTTCTTTTACAGCATTATGTTTAGTGAGTATAACTACATCATCAAGTGTAAATTTCCTTTTTCACGGTATGTGGCAGCGAGCACAAGTTTATCTTCGCAGTTTTTTTTGTATGAGAAAGAGAATAGAGGGAATTGTGGATGTGGATGCCCAGTCGAAAGTTCTATTTTACCTTTATCCTCCAAGTTTCTCTTGTAAAGCAGTAAGCAAGAGAAAGAGAGAGAGAGGAGTTGGAGCCTTTCTCCCTTCCCTTTGATGTGGCCTGGCCGACCTTGACAGCGGAAATGAGAGATTTATGAGGAGAAAATGAGAGCTCTTTTTGTACGCGTTTCCTTTCACATTCACACAACAACATCAACAGTATATCCATATAAAAGGAAGAATGATAGCTATGTACAAGTGCATCAATATCATTTTGCTTTCTTTACAAAGGCACTTGTCCCTAGATTATGGAGTAGGGAGTGGTGTGTGTAGTATACTCCATCTCCGTCTCTCAAATCCGTTGACGTTGTCCAGAGAGGAGATCAAGGTAGTTTTAGAAAAATATATGTTTACTTAAGAGTAAGAGTTTCCATTATTTTCTGAACGAGTTCACCTATAGTTTACTCCTCTTTCCTTTCTTGGTTGTTGTTGTTATGTTAGTATATAAACGTAAGGGAGAGAGTGCATCAAAAAAGGAAATTGCATGTTTGTTAGCAGTCCCTTCCCCTCATATTTGTCTACCCATCATCATCATCATCAGCATTATCATCATCACATCACATTAGTCCATTTTTCGTAGGAAGCTGTAGCGTAAGAGAGCCTCCAGCTAGAAAATATAGATGTTAGTGTTCTGTATTGTACCTGTTCTACAAAATAATCAAAAGACTTTCCTTGTTGGGTATCACTCCTCAAAAAACAAAATCACGCTAGAAGCTTCAACGTAGACATACCATAATTTCCACACGCTACTGGCACTGGCTTTCTACAATGGCTTCAGATTTTGTGTCTAGTCTACTACTTTACCTACCTTGCCATAACTGCCTACGTTTCGACCGACAGGAAGCCTATTTTTGACCATCTTTTATGCTAACTATTATGCTGAACACGCAGTTTTTCTACAGGGATAGTGAGTGTACATATACGTATAAAATGAAACATTTATGGAGATTGCCATCGTCATCGTCATCATCATGATGTTAGCATGTCTAATCGCAAGTCTCAACTTTTTAAGTCTGGATTACAAAGAGGAAAATGGAGATTGTATAGGACACGAAGAAAATTGGAGGACTCAACACATCTTATGCATTAATTAGGGATGTGAAAAGTAGTGAACCAGTTTATTTACTTTTTCCTTTCAGTAAGTACGCCAAGACTATGTGAGTTGAGTACCTAAGCTTTATAAGCACATGTGAGTTTTAAAAGACAAGACAAAAAAACTGAACTTATACTTTGAACAAGAAGGCCAGACAGACTGAAAGATTCATATAGGTAAATGGCAAATGCGTTTTCCCTGCTCATTTTATTGCTTCAATAGGTACCATATAAAATGTACTTTGAGATTATGTTTGACTAACAAAAAAACAATGTTTTTTGAGGAAATACACATTTTGGAAAATCCATTTTCAATTACTAAAATATTGCTTTCGCACACGAACTGAAAATCATTTGAGAAATTCGAATAATAGGCTTTGAGACATAGTACAAGTCCGTGACCTATTTCAAGGGGGAAGGAAATGGCGATTGTTGTTGTTTATAGTGATATGCTCATGAGGACAGAACAGTATGTCAATACTGAGTCAAATTCCCAGCCATTTTACCTATTTTATTCATGGAAGGTGTTGGTTTTCGTTAAGGTCTTAATTGAATTTTTGAATGAGCTCTTGGTACTTATGCCTTCTTAGCAGCATGTCCATTGTATTTTGCATTTAGAGCGATAAATCAGGTTGGATTGGAGTTGGATGGTGTGGTTATTGAGATTGAGACGTAGAATATACTTAATATTTATAGTGTGCCTACTGCCTAGACAATTACACATACATAATGAGTTAAGTAATGGCAATGGTGGCGTAGCTTACTTACCTGAGCAAAGTGATCCTCGGATCGACAAGGACAGAGACGGCAAAGACAGTAAAAACCAGTGTGGACACGGCCAACACAGTGTTACAGGCGTAGATCCACAGTCTGTAGTATCTCATGGCATGCTGGTGCAGGGTGCAAAGATCCACAAAACTTGGAGAGTCTTGCAGAATTGGCTTCTCCATTCGAGATAAATTCACATAGTGGAGCTACGGAAAAAAGAGGGAGGTCTTGGCCAAACCTCACTTTTTTCCCACACACACACACTTTTCCACTTGTAACAAATGAGGAAAATATAATCAATCAGCTAAAAAATGATTTGTCCTTTTTTTAACTCCAAAGAGAATCTCAAGGAAGGCAGAAGAAAATTCTTACATTCTTTCCTCTCCACTTTCTCTCTCTTAAAGTTGTAGTTTGGGCGTATTTTGAAGGATCAAATTTCACAATAATTCTTGTCAATGTCTGTCTACCAATAATAGCATCCTCCACTTTCAACTTTCACGTCACTTTTTTCCCACTATTTTCTAATGTCAAACGATCTCCTATCTGTGATCTGAGTGGGGGAGTAAAACCGAATAACTTTCTCAGCAGAACTGCGACAAACACAACGCGTCAATCATCCACCCTCCAGAAGATGATGTTCAAAATGTCATCAAAACGAGAGTTTTGTAATGATCCTGTTGTTGGGGATGATCATGAAAATTACTTGGAATTATTCGAGCGGAAACGAGATGAGGCGCATATGTGGACACAGTCGTAGTTGATGATGAGAGGAAGATGTCTAAAGTAAATATTAGCTTTTTTTAGGAACGCTCCTCTGTTTATCTTCCGGAGTAACACAATAAACAACGGAACATGAGAACATTACCATCAGACCATATTGATGATAACAATATTAGACTGAGAACAGTAGCCCATAAACAAAAAGTCGAGATCAGGGATCACATTATGAAAATTATCGTTATCATGATATTAATATTATCATACACACATGATCACATCACATTCTCTGTTAATGGGTTCGCAACGCACATTCACATGAAATTTAATGGCTATTGTCATCCAACACTTTCTCCCTCTGGCTAAGCCAAAACCTAGGGCAAAGAAGATGGTTGAGTATTTTTTTAAGTATTATTTGCGCTTGTTGTGTTGTGTTGTGTACTGATACTGACTCTGACTGACTCCTGCTGGCTTGGCTGCCAATGACAAAGCTGTGGAGAAGAGAGAATTTGTTGAAATTCCGCAATAACAATAATAATAATTACACAAGAGCAGAATGCATGCAACAGAGTAGAGCTGCTGTAGTAGAGTAGAGAAGAATCCTCTTCCGCTTTCCCAGAAGTAGTGTGGTAAGTCTTTGGGGAGAGAAAGTGGATGTTGATGATAATATTTTGATTCAAACAACTGGATGGAAAAGTTATGATGAGGATGATACCATGATCCCCATATTCTTATTTTTGGCTTGAGTTTCTCTGTCGTTCTTAGAGAAACTGCACTACTGCGTACGTGTTTTTTGCTTATGGCTCTTTTATAAACTAACTCTTTCGGTATTATTATTATTATTATTATTTCGTATGATTATTATTACCACTCCGAGTCCAAAGAGCTATGACATCCGGATTGTAGCTCGAAGCAAAAGTCTTACCACAACTATAAGTATACCTAGATAGTATACTACTAGTGTTTTTTGGGTTGACGAAGCACGTTTCACCGTTATGATGTTATTATCACATTTCCACATTTCTCTCACACTTTCTCTCTATCCTTTGCTTCGTTTCACCACGTCATTACATCACATCACATATCACATCATCCCTTCGTGTTGTTTTGGGCTCATCACCATCATCATTGTATGGTTGGATGGATGACTGCTATGATAGTTTCCCGTCTTACATCAAAATCATATGGAAAGATGATGTTAAGGATGATGTGATGATGGCTCGAGAAATCCGTTTCTCACTCACGACAAACGACAACACCAACAGAAACTACTGGAGACTGGAGTATATATTTTTTTGTAGTAGCAGGATGCTTGGGTGGAAGAGAGATGTCAAAATGTGTCTTGGTTTGTTGCTAGTGGTCGTGGTGTTGCGGTGGCTTAGTTCATATACTCTCTTGTTTTTTGTCAAGTCAGATTAAACACGGAACAAGAGCGGAGAAAGTGAGTTTCCTTTTAAGCAAAAGAGTATACACAAAGCACAGGAGAGTTTCTTGTTCCATATGGTAAGAGCTCCTCACGTTTCCTCTTCTCGGAAGACATGTGAATTGGGAAGATTCATAAATGTTATCCTGCTCCTAAGACTCTTTTACTTGCTTGCTGGTGGTCCTGGTACTTCTGCTCCATTCAAGCCTGAAATCAGTAATGAGAGAAAATATTGTGAAACTTGAGCCAGTCAGCCACACAGTTTATAGAATCATCATCATCATCATCATCGTCGTCGTCTTTACAACTAATATTGTGTAATCACTTCACGATTTTATTTCTCGTCATGATCAATGATCATGTTCATGATGGTATAACCTTGTAGTTTACTTATGGAAGTAATATAAATGGTGTTAAATTCATTTGCTCTTTACCCAATTTTCCCCTCAAGTAATTTAACCCATGCTTCACATAATTCCCATTTATCATCCTCATCTTTCAAACTCTAAGTCGAGTGAGCAAATCAACTGGAGCTTGGAGCATCTCCTATATTTGTAGCTCTTCATTTTCTATTGGTTGCCATCTTTCTCCTTGAAAATCTCATTGACAGATTTACAAGAAAAAGAGTAGCAACAAGACAACATATAAGAAAACTAGACGTCTGTTATGTATATAGAGTAGTCCACCAGTGGACAAAGTAGAGAGAACAGAGAAAAAAACTTCATATTTTTCTCTTCATCTTTCTTTTCACTTCACATCCGCTGTCAACTCTGTCAAGTCCATTTATCCCATTCAAACAAGTCCAAAATCAAAATTATTGCATTTTTGCAGCAAAAAATAAAAATTTAGGAAGGGAAGTGGAAAAAGTGAAATAAATTTATAAAAAGGAGCAAGAATGAAAGACATAATTTTGACAATAAAAATAATATAAAGTTGGGCAGTCACTTTGCTTTTCCTATTAGGTAAAGAGTAGGACGTATAGGACTACATTGTTTGTACAAAGAAAGACTTTAATCGCCTGAGAGTGTCGTCATGCATGAGATTTACTGTTTTCTCCTTTTCCTATGGATAATAATATATCCATCTTGTAAAATAAAAGGAACGATATGCCCTATATAGCTTTCACATCGTGGTATTCGTGTGGAAAGTAAATGTGAGATATAGTTCAAGTACACATCATGCATATATGTAAAATGTACGTAAAAAACTGTTATTTCCATACCACTGCTCAGACTCATTCAATATATATGTGAAAGTGGAAGTACTACTAAATTTTGTTTTCATGTTTTTACTTGTCTTCGACGATGAGATGAAGGATCAGTGGGGTAAAATTTGTGTAGGGGAAATATTATATTAAGTACAGAAATGGAGACAAAAAAAAGTACCAAGGAGTTTGTTTACATATTTCGTTTATTTCGCAATCCTATCTCTTGGTTTAATGCAGTTTCACGCTCTGATAAAATTGGTCAGAGAGAAAGAAGACGGTTGATCGAACGAACAAGAGATTCTCGAAAAGTATAGTGTGGAGGCATGGTAAGAAATGCTCAGTTTGGTGAAATGGTGTTGACTTGACGTAGCAAAGCTTTGACTTTGTTTGTTCTTGAGCAATCCCATCATGAATGCATGCCGTTGCCGTAATCGCAATCATACAGAGTATTAAAGTGTTCTTATATATAGTATCTTGTTGAGAACAGAAATTGGAAGCCTGACGTTTCCAAGTACGCAAAAAAATACTGAGAGGATATATATGGGTTTAGTTAGTTGAGCCGAAGCATGAGCATGCATTCAAAAATGTGAGTGAAAATGGGATCTGGGTTGCTGATGCTGATGATGTTGCGTTGCAAAATGTATTTCGTAAATAGAATAGATAAAGGAGATAAACAGAAAGTGAGCAACTAGGAAAATGGAGTCCTTGAGATTAAACCGATTGCCAAAGTGATTTTTTGTGTGGCTCCAACAACTTTAGTTTTGTGGTGCAGTAGTAGTAGCAGTAGTTTGTACTCATTATCATCATCATCATCATCATGTGAGAGTAACAACTGGTTTCCTCTCGGATACTTTTTTTCTTTCTCTTGATGACAACAAGAGAAGGAAGGAGAAAAGAGCATGTACTAAAGTAATGTTGCGGTTTTTATATGAATGAATGAGTTTCCTTCCATCAAGGACGAAATTAAGCTAAAGTACACAGAGATCCAGAAAAGAGATAAAAATGTTTTGGGGATGATGATGTTGATGATGATGATGAGGAAACTGTACGTAATGCATTTTAACTAAAAATGTTCGGTTACAAAAGTTTTTTTTTATTCAAATGACATACAAGAACATATAAGATGAGAATTTGATTAACATTTTTAGACCATCACCTATATTTCGGATGGTGTGATGCATAAAATGTAATCTCATTGAGGTCGGAGCAAATCTAAAATCACTTCAGAAATCCATTAGTGGGTTTCCTTCAATATGTAAAAGCGCTTTCATTTCACTCATGCTTCAAGAAGGCTAACATGATTTTGCCGAGAATCATCATTCGATTTTACACGGCATTATATGCATCCCGTTTTTGTGCAGCCGTTCAAAAAGATTTGATTTTAATATATTTATACTTTCAAAACAAATGTTAAGCCGCATATAATTAAAACAGTTCACTGTACTGTTTCCCTTAAAACTTTCTTTCGCTGTAAGACAATCAGCGGTTTATGTACTTTTATGTTTGCATTCATTTCTACCAAGCCTTTGAAGTATTACGCAAAAAGAGTACTATTTGCATTAACTCCACTGCTCTCCTTTTCCACTTTCATGGCAATCGCAAAGAAAATCAACGTACACTTTTCAACCTGATAATATCATACATACATGAGTATATCATAATCATGAGCATTCAGAAACATGGAGTGTCTAGTGAGTAACACGTACACTGATCACATCTCCATTTTCAATAATAAGTTCTACAAGATATTGTTTGTACTCATCATGATCACCATCATCGTCCCTTTTTTGGACGGCATTTCAAAGGAGTAGCAAATCAAGAGTGAAAGTTTTGAGCTTCTGCTTCATCATGACATGTTGACGGTGATAGTACACGCTCACTCTCAATCTCAATCTAACTGGAGGCAATGAACTGTCCCCATTTTTCTTCTATTTTTTACTTTCCTTTTTCATCTGGAACAAAAATAGCTCCATCGAACGTCCTTTTCCCAGTTTCCATAAAACATTTCAAATTGATTATCAATCTTCATCACTCCAATTTTTCCAGAGGTAAAATAAGTCTCTAACCCTTCTCTTCTTCACAATCCAGATCTCACTCACCAAAAATGCCTCAATAATACACTTGACTTGATTCACTGCTTTACAACATAATTGGGTTTATTTCACCGGAAAAAATCAACATCGAAAAAAAAACCAAGTCAAAGAAGCTTTATGTGTGGGAGCAGAAAATCTTGGATAACGGGGATAAAAATAGAATCGTTGTTGAAAAAGAAGAAGAAATGTTTGATGGAGCAATTAGACCTTCTCTTCTTTTGTTCTCGTTATCGACTTTTTTCCACATCGGAGAAAGTATTAGGAGAAAAGCGGATAACTAATGATGTCATGCAGTTTGCCCATTATCTCTCTGTTCTTCAGTTTACAAAGGGGATTCTAATAATTATTGTTCCAGCTCCAACTACTAAATAGGGAATTAACTGACGAGTTATTTTTAACTTGTACAAATAACCTTATTTGCTCATGTCCTTTTGTGCAAAGGATACGTTTGATAAGAACACGTTTGATTATCTAAATAGAGTGCCGCGTGGTAAAAACATGATAACTAGTTTGTCAAGGTATGAAAAGAAATATATTATGATTGTACTTACTTTACTGCTTTCTTAATATTATTCACTGTATTTATGGTATATATACAACCTTCGAAATCTCACAAGAACTCTAAGAGGGAACATTTTACACGTCGTACTCTCCCTGTCATTTTGCGGACATCTCATGCATTTTAATGAGACAAACCTCAAAAACTAGAGTATATTATGCGTTGTTTCTCTTACTTCAACCAACCTTGTTATTCTTCTTCTTCCCGTAAAAATGGAAGGTTCATGGTTCACTTCCAGAAATAAGTTTTCCTTTCTCTTATTTTGCTTGATAGACGTGTGGTTCAAGTTGGTTTTCTTCTTTTTGTATAGTTTGTGAATTCAAGGGAAATGACTGATAAAAATGTTAAAAGCAAGCAAGTACAACTGGGTCAAAAGAAGATGTTACTATATTTATCTATCTGACGAATGTGCCCATTTTTTTGTTTCCCGGAACCCCATCGACTATAAAATAACCAAGAGAAATAATGGTGAAGGGGGGTAATATTATTATATTTTTACTTGTGACTTGACTCCTTTTCCTATTGTTTCGTACATGTCAGATTTTCTACAAGGTTTCCAACAGCTTTCCTCAGAATTTTTTTACTAACAAGGCATGCCATTCTCTATATAATATATCTTAATATGAGTGGTATGGTAGTATGGTGGCATGACACATCGTAAGTCCTCTTACTCCTCAATTCCACTTCAGCAGGTGAGCTCCGTGGGGGAAGGTTTGATATTATGTAGTTTTGGAGGGTATTCATTGTTAGGCTGGGGGATCACATCATAGAAATTGTCAACAGCTTTTCATTTACCCATTCAATTCAAACAAGCTCCACATGAATGAGAGAAAGTGAGTAGGTTTTCTGTCAGCACGAAAAGTGGGCTTATGGGGAGGATGGAAGGGAAAAGTGGAAATGGAATTAGAGTTGGGAAATGGACTTGAGTTTTTTAGCTCTTGAGTAAATAATGTTGTAAAGTCTGTGTGTTTTGGTTTAGATTGCGAATATATAACAAATATAAATAGATACGCATCTCTCTCTCTACCCTGCCTTCCTCATAGATGTATAACTAAACATCAATCTGAATGGGAAGGATTATGGTAAAAGAGAATGGCCATATTATAGTTAGTTATCTGTAGACGGATATCATCGATAAATATCATGAAAATAACACAGAAGAGTAAAAAAAAAGGTTTATTTTTCCTAGGATTTTGAGTGCCTGCTGCTGCAGAATTCTAATTCGGAGGGTAAACAAGATCGTGTGGTCATAGTCATGATGATGATGATGATGATGCCTGCGAAATGAAAGAGGAGATGAGATGAAAAATAGATGGAATTACACCCCGGTTCCCATTCACTGGTGGTTGATTAAGGAAGAGGATATATTTATAGGAGAAATCACAATGTAAACACCTCCTGCTATTCAGAACCTCATAAATACTGAATGTAGACTACCAATATATCTACTACGTACATGCTTATTTTGATCCTTCACCAACTGACATAAACAAAAAATTTGGGCGAGGATGAAATGGCACACATTCCATCTCCCCAATTTCCATTCCCATCTCCCTCCAAATTTTATGTTTTTGTCAAGGTCAGTCTCCCTCAATGACAATAGGAAATTAATCTGGGCGGAGATATATGCATATGCATAACGGCTACCAACCTACTAGATACTACTACCTATAAACATTGATTACAATGTAGTACACCAACCCAAGAACCACTGCACCCATAAGTATAATGTTGATGTTGATAGGAACATGCATTTAGATGATAGCCCCTAAATTGCACTAAACATTGAGGAGCAAGCAAGCAAAAAGAAACTTGTGTACAAACTTTTATTACTTGTCTTCATTTTCATGACAAGAGAAAGACCAACTAAAGGTTTACATGCATGATGAATGTGTATCCTTTTCTGCTCTATCGATTGGCACAATAGAA
This sequence comes from Orchesella flavescens, assembly GCA_964034955.1. Taxonomy (NCBI): domain Eukaryota; kingdom Metazoa; phylum Arthropoda; class Collembola; order Entomobryomorpha; family Orchesellidae; genus Orchesella; species Orchesella flavescens. The sequence continues at coordinate 12,433,653 of OZ035955.1, read as the reverse complement.
GCGGACAACACAAAAACTTTTTTTTCGGTAAACTTCACTGAATCCAAATCCAACAACATGACATCCGCTTTCCCATATACACTAGTAATAAAATGGGTTTAATAGCATATTCGTTTCCCTACCAGTATTGCCTATAAGCATATATTATGTCCCTATCTTATGATAATAATAATAGCGAAAGAAAGCTACAGCAGCAGCTAAGCTATATGAGCACATTTTCTCTTTCTCTGTCCATCAGTCGTCGAGTCGAGTTTTCTGAAATGAAACGTGCTTTCATGCATATTTTACCTTCTTCTCTCCTACCGCTGACTATGTTGTGCTTGTGTGTGAATGTACATATATTATACAATTGTACACGCAACACAAAAACCACACTGCTTTCTCTTTGTATACACAAGGAACAAGATACAGTGGAAGAATGAGCTAAGGATTTCGCAAAGAAGGAAACTGAGAAAAACAAGAAACCATCGATCTTGGTCAAACAGAGGAAAAAACTACCGGACATTACATATTATGCCCATACTGTGTGCTTGTTTGTCCGTCCTAAACAGCATGTCACGTCACAAGTCACCCTATACCTATTTGTTTGGAATGGGAGAAAGTTCGCTCTTTAGCTTATTCCTTTTCCCATTGTGAAATAGAGAAAGAACGTGAAAGAGACGTAGGGATTGGGGCAACTTGGGAAAATACGCGTAGACTTTTATTCTCACCATTACGCTCAATTATCTTTACAGATTTCGTAATCCCTTATTTCATTTCTCCTTTTTTTCTAATCTTTATTGACAATTGTAGCCTTCAAAGTGAATTTTCAATTTTGACTTTCTCTCTCATTAAAAAGGGGACAAAAATATAAAATCAAAATCAAAAACAAGATTTTGTTTTTTTGTTACGGGTTCAGGAATGACTCGTATTGCTATTATGTTAGAGTTACAGGGGAGTTATATGTGGACTAGAAATGTCCACGGGGAGTTGAGTTTTGAGAACAAGACCACTTAACGAGCCTATTTCACATTCTTGCAAAAAAGATAAGGGAAAGAATGGTCTCGTGGTTTTGTGGAATTATACTTTTATGAAATTACTCACTCACTTGGTCAAACTGAGCAAATGAAATGTTTTGTAGTAGAACTCAACATGCAGTAACTATATAGTAACGCAACGGTTCTCTCTAGCCATCTATTTCAGCTCTTTCGTACACGCACAATCGACATTCACGAACATGAACTGATATTACGAATAGTTGTGGGTACATGTAGTTTTTACATAACGCATAATATAAAATGACTTGAGTTCCGTCGTCATTGTCGTCGTGAAAGAAAAGAGCAGCTGGGAAATGGGATAGGTTGGGTGGGGGATATACTACTACTAACTGCGGAGAACACCACACATCCCAAAAAAATGTCGATTGTGTAAAGCGGGACCACAACGACATGGAATGTGAGTGTGAGTACTAGTTCAACTAGCTTTTCTTGCCTTCTCCTCCTCCTCTCATGTATTTCCATTATCTCCACCGAAAATAAATAAAATGTCTCATAAATGCATGTAAGTGCAGGAAACATGTGTGCAGGAGAGTATAATGGAATATTATACTTAGGAATATTGGGTAATGTAAATACATACATACATTCGTATTTGACGTGAGTAGTCTTTATTTTACTTTTATTGTAGTCATTTCACTTTATTTGGACAGCGTGGACTTTCCATTCCAACTATAACAATAGTGTACCACCGGTATGAATTGATCAAAGCTATGTAGTAGTGTGCAATAAAGTAGAGCTATGAGCCTAAATAAAATGTTTATTCAACGACTATGCTGCTGTTTTGAAACGGCGTACCTACTACAGTAATTTTCGACTTGTTGTTCACATTTTGAGTCTTTGTTTGACTGACCAACATATCCATAAAAGACTTGGATACTTCAACAATTGCCACAGGCATTTTCGCCATGAAAAGTACGTAAACTCAGCTCAGCTACACTGTTTTTTACATATTATACTCTCATGATTTGAGTGCAATGGACTCTCTTCTAATGTTAGAAATTTAAGCAAGGGAAACCAACTTTTCAGCTCCATTCCAACAAATTTCCCTCCAGGAGAACGAAATATTTTTAGATTGTTAAACGCAGCCTATAAATCTTAATTTGGGATGGAATAGAACGTATATCAAGAAGCCAAACTCAGAGATTTCTAACTGAACGCTAAACGGAATTTTGTAATATTCAGATTCAAAGGGGTTGATCCCTATCTTGAACAAAGGATTAGGACTCACAAAGAATTCAAAATTGAAAATGAAATTCTACTCCATCCAAGTTTTTAATTTTCCATAAACTGAAAATAGTTTAATATGGATGAGAAGCAGTAAACCATCATATATACATACAGTTGATATAGCCTTGGAAGTCAACTCTTTTATTCTGGCAATAAAAAAAACTTCAACTTATGAAGGATCCTCCAGCATTACTTACATGGCAGAATCTCCCGAGCACACAACTGTGGAATCTATCTGTTAGAGGAGTTGCATATTTGCGACGCAGAAATTCTCATTATCGACACAATAGTATAACTAACATTACATTCAAACGACCTTCATCGGGATTAGTATACATGGCCAAGGCTAAGGCAACCAAAAACATCAAAAGTGTAGTTGCATCGTAAAAGACTTAACTTGCTCCAATGCGTTCTAGCAAAATACTACTTGAAACATAATCCTGATGTATGACACATTTGCAACAATAACCACTGATAAATGAGCAAAAAGAAAAAAAACCTACACACACATTCACAACCCCTTCCTTGCTTAAACCAAGATTGTCTTTGGACTTGAGCCAGTGAAGTAGTTTGAATTCGTCCGACCTTCCCGATTTTACAGCAACGTTGAATGTTTTAATTCCACAAAGTCAGTGAATTCCAATTCCAAGATCGCTGGGAAAAGCTTGGCTCTACGTCTATTTAATCTGCTCTTGAAAACTAACGGAAGGAATAAGATAAGTATAAGTAGTTAAAATAATTTCAAACTATGTTGAAGGAACAAATGGAACAAGGGAACTGAAAGTTATATGCCCTTCACTTTCTCTCTCCCCCCAATCCAATCCAAAGAGGCTAAAAGACAAGGCCGTCCATGTTCCTGTGTTATTACTCCCTTTGATCTTTTTTTCACTTTAAAAATACACTTCAACTTTAAGCTCTGCACAAGAAGATTAATTCTTTTTTTTTTTTGGAGTTTTTTTCCCTCAGCAAATTCCATTTTCTTTTCACAGTAAACCGAAATCCTAAGCTGGGCTTGGGTAGAAAAATGTGATGTAATGCGATGTTGTAAAAACGACCTTGCCATCCAAAAAGTATTAAGAGGAAAAAGTTGCATAACAATGATAATGGTTCTTAAATCTCAAATAATGCAAGAAAATATTTTTAAGTACCAACAGGTTTTTATTCCTTTTCCTGAATGTTTGTACCAGCATATGTTTGCTAAATTGTCGATATGGAATGCTACAAAACTGAGACAAGTCTAGGAAATCAGTGAGCCGGAAACAAGAAAGAAAAAAACACAGTAATTTCATAGTTTTGGCTTAATGGAAAGAACTAGACTTTGGATCTATTATCTTCCTTCTCATCCTTATATATGTTGGTGTTATACTATCCAATTTACATGTTGGCTTTAAAAGGATTGGTGAAGAAACCGGGAGAAAAGCTCATTAGCTTAATGTCTTTTCACAAAACGAGAAAAAAATGCATTAAAACACTGAAAGTATTCTCCGGGAAAATGTAGGATGAGTACTAAAAACAGAATTACTACTGCAAATGCATAATATTTATCTCTAGGTTCACTTTTGGCTTTTAAGATTTTCAAAATCCATTTCAAGTCATTTTCCATTTGAAAAGTATATTTTAAGAAATTATATCTTCTTTTATTTATTTTTATATAAAAAATATATATTATAATGAAATTTGATGTCGTTTGCTTGTAAAAGAAAGTTGGATAAAAAGTGCATAAAAACGCGTTGAGAGAGAGGGGGAAAGAGATAAAACATTACTCGAGAGAGAAAGAGGAAAAAAAGTCTTTTGGAACCCTTCCAGTGAGACAAGCGGAAATTCTTGTAGAAACTATCACGAGTTGGAGTTGAAGCTAGTGCATCGCATGAAACGCCATCCCATCTTCTTTACCGCGACTTATTTACAAGAGAAAGCACAAACGAAAAAGAAGATATTTACGAGTCATTGCAGTGGCTCAAGACAAGAAAAAACTTGAACTTTTATATATGTTATGTGCACAAAAGCGACTCGTTCTTTGGCTTATGACCTGAGATAAGTTTTGCCAGCAGCTTTCCCTCCTTCAGCAATACTTACTTCTATGAATAGATATGGTGCAAGAAAGTTGACAGGTTACGAAACAAGCTGCTCTTTAAGATATTGGGAAAAGAGAAACTGCTGCTGCTGGTTTCCAAAGTGTATATTTTTCTCTGTGCGGGTCAATGCAGTTGGAGATTTATGTATCACCGTGGACCTCAGGACAGGGACCATATTTGATATTCTTCGTAAGAATCCCCATCTCAAGTTGAATGGATCCAGGCAAAAAGGATGAAAAGCAATTTTATACTGAGTGAGTGTATCACATAATGACGGTAGAGGGTCAGTTATCATATCATACTCTCAATTAGCGATACAGATCTAAAAAATCCTTCCTGAAAATGGAGAGAAGGATGAAAAGTTGGCACTTCATTCGACGTTGGAATGTTGTGTGTGTGCTCGTGCTCTCTGAATGAAAAAGACTTGTGAATTGTGGGTGTTTTATATTGGCATCCCACAATGAAGTTGATCAGTAGTAGTAGTAACCTTATGGTGCTTAAATTGGATAATGTCCAGAGAATCGTGAGTAATATGTGGCCAGTGCGCTTTCTATTTCTTCCAATGCCTATTGTACAAATGAGATTTAAGAGAAAGTAGGGTAATTAAGAAGGTTCGTTTCTACTCTCTAGACCTAATTATAGACTTGATCTTTTTCACTTATCGTGGGTTCCTCAAAGGAGAAGTTTAAGAAATGAAAGGAGAATTGGATTTGATTTGATTTGAATGGAGGACTTTTCCTTTTGGAGGAATTAGAGAAAGAAATGAAATTGAATTTCATATCTAGTTAATTTTTTTGAGAAGAGAGGTTGGTTAAATTAAATCCTCAATAAAATCTCTTCATCTAACTTAATGAGGTAGCAGGAGGTGGAGCAACTTTTATAAAGGTTGAGAAGGGTCATGTATAGTCATGACATACGCGAGTCTAAAAGTCGTTTTGCTTTCACTGAGAATGCAAATCATGTGGGGTTTCTCGTGTCCCACCTACCTAAAAATAATATTTTCCTATTGTAATAATTTAGTTTTTCATGCAGTGAACAGGAGCATAGCGTGCAATTATTTTCTTTGCTTGCACACACGACTTTTGCTACAACCACTGCCACTATATGCTGAACATGATATGGTTTGGGTTGAGCCCGACCACATGTTATTTTTTTGGTTGGGTTAGGAAGAGGAAGGAATTTAATCAAGATCCACTTATCCACTTAGCTCCACATACATTATATTGGAGCATTAGTCGAAAAAAGAGCATAGGAAGCATTATAATGCATGCGGGTTTTTTTTTGTGCTGCCTCCTCCATTTCCTCCCATTTTTACTCTGAGAGTGAGACATTACATTTAAGCACCAGACACAAAATTAGCTACACGCTGTCACGCAATCCTAAATCCTGCCTGATAATTTTCAGGTGTGCTTTAGAGCCAGTCCAAGCTCAATATATATTCTTTTACATACATTTTTTTCAAAGGATATGACAGTGAAAGCCTAAAGTAGGGATTAGCAGATTAGGTTGGCAATCCTATCAAAATCTGATAACACATGCTATATAAAGTATATAGCCCACCATTTCCCGACCTTGAATTAGAGAATTTTGGTGAAAAACTAGATTTTATTCCAGTTAGAGGCATTAAGTATTCTTACTTGATTAGACTGGAAATGGACGGAAACTTCTTTGGGATGGATATAAAACGACAAAAAATAGAGCTCATGTTTCACGTAATGAAATAGCTAGCTAGATACTTTATAAAAACAACATTTGCGATTGTAAACATTATAAAAGGATTGTAAACTCCAATGGTTAAGAGCTCAGGGGCGGATTTTAATTGGCTTTGTAGAAGATTTCGCAGCTCATTTTATCTAATTTTTAGGCTCACCAAAAAAGAAGGTTCCAGAAGGTGTTCTTCAGCTGTTTTAAAATGAGCCCATATAAACAAATGATCCCTCTGTACGCCAGTTGCAAATGGAGTTGCATGGTTATGGTGTAGTGGTGGCTAACATATGTTTACGGTTGTAATTGAGTCAGGATGAGAAATGGATATACTACTACTTCCTAAGACTAGCCTAGAATTGTCTAAAAGACAAATGTGTTGTAAGATTGTAACCAAAGGAAAGAAGCCGTGTAAGAGATTACCTGAAGTGAGAGGGAGATTTTATGGAAAAGTTTTGTGTCAAGGGATAGCAATATTGCAATGACACGCTCATTTTAATCCTTTGAAATGGCTTTTCTACCACTACCACCTTTACCAGCCAACGACGACGACGACCACACATCCATATGTCCTTCAGTTGCTTTGCCCAATATACATATGTGCTAGAGCAGCGAATGAGGAGAAAAGCAATGTATGCAAGTGACAAGTAAGGTGGTAGAAAGCGGAAACAAAAAAGACTTTTCTCGACCCTTTTTTTTGCATTTGACTTGAGCAAAGCCACTCATAAAAATAAAGTGATTCGACTACTACTACTCCCATCTTATTTTTCTTTCCGTTCTTTCTCACACAATATACCCTCAAATTAAGTTGGCATTATGGTGTCAGTAAGAGAAAGCTCAATAGCTCAAATAATGCCCTTTTTTTCTCCTTACACTTATTCTTTCTTGCTCCAAAATATATGCAATGTTCAGCACTATCCTACCTCCAACCAGATAATTTTTTGTGATAGAGTCACCCAAACTAAAAAGTTTTACAATAGGCTCCTACACATCTTTTGTGTGTACAACTGCTACATATATGTAAGACACTTTGTGGGTCCGAACAAGTTGTGAATGAATGGGATTTACTGTAAGAAAAGGATAGGATAATAGTAGCAATAGCACATTTTCTTTTTCCTTTGTCACATTTCCTTCACTCGAGCGTATTATATAGAGCCTTGAATTGTGTGTAGTGTTGATAGATGTATGTATTTCTGTTGGATATTCTTTTGTATAGTACAAAAATTAAGTTAGATAGTCATGCTCGTTTAATCCATCAATATTTTAAACATAGTAAATGACAAGAAAGGCCGTTCTGTTGTGAGGAGTAAGTACCTAAACTACACAAAACTGTGTCAATGTCACCGAAGCTGCTTCTTGGTGTTTTATTACGGAAACTTTTCTACTCAAGGAAAACCATTTTTTCTCCAATAGCATCTGCTGCTACCCTATTTGGGCTGGGCTCATATTTTTTAGTTGTTTTCATTCCATTTACCTCGTTTTTTAATTTTCAAAAAGCAGTTATTTAATGTGAAAAGTAAGCAGATTTTTTTTGCACAAGAAATACCGAGAAAAACACTGAGTGAAATCAACTTTCACTTTTTTGAGAGTTGTACAAACAGGAAATTCACAGGCTCAACAAAAATTGATTCTTCCTTTTTTGACAATAAATTGAAATCTGCTATTTAATCAACCGTATGAAATGCGATATACTGAGTGAGTGGAATACTCAAGCTCAATGTGATCATGATCATATGTATAAAAATGCTGGCAATGTTGATTTTTGAGACCGGATGAAATTCGAAAGAAATCTACATCTCAAGCTGTTTACATTTTTCCCTTGATTTGAAAATCACTCGTTTTGTAGTGAAAAGTAAGGGAAATGGTTTATGCACTGAAACGATAAGGACTGACTTAGCTTTGAAAATACATTCAAAAATATAAGAAAAAGTAAGTGAAGCATGACGGTAAATGAACCATATCCCTTTTCTCACATCCGAAATGAAACCACCGGATGTGCGAAGGGAAACCAAGAAAAGAATGTAAGAAAACCAAAGCAAACCACATCAGTGACATATGACGTTGGTTTGTTGCTGATGGTGGTTTGGTTTCAACCTTCAACTAAGAATTTTCCCATTTTTGGCAAGGTCCTTCCTTCACAAAGCCCTCAAAATAAAGGTGTTGATGAAAAGTGGTTCTTAATGGAGGGTGACCAAGCAATCCCTTTTTCCCTTTCATGACGTGTGGCAATGACAATACATCCGTCTTTAGACTTTTAATGTGAAAAAAAAGAAACAAAAATCATTAGTGTCAACCAACACCCCAAATTGCTGTCTTTTTTCATTTGTTCATCCTCAAAGCGATAGCATCAACAACGACAACGACTTTTTTATATCTCTTCAAGAGTATCTCCGTTAAGTCACTTTTGTCATGGGTCGGAAGTGGTGAGTTGATAGTCACTTGAAAAAAAAAATATATGAACTCCTCCACATTTAGCATTTACAATACTTTTCAATTTCTTTTTAAGATCTCTCTTCTCCATCTACTTTCCAAATTTCCAACAATAGATGTGATGCAGAGTATCTCTCTTCACAGTAGTAAATATCACAAGGAGATTACCAACTTGACAGAAATGTGTTCTCCGCACCAAAAAAAAAGTCCAGTTGAAAATACAAATAGTCTTTTCATTCTCAATTGCGCGATTGCGCCACAGTATAGAACTATATATAGTCACTGAATTGTAGGTGATGTAAGCTCAAATCTCAAAGCGGAAACCACGTTTTTCCGGTTTTAGAGATGGAGATGAAAAGAGAATGGAAAAAGGAAATTTGCTACTCATTGTGTGCACGCACGTTACAGGCCCATTGCCGGTAAGCCCGTTTGCGGGTATGGTACCTTTTGCGGGTATGGCCAGTTGCGGGTAAGCCCTTTTGCGGGTATGACAAGTTCCGGGTAGGTCCTTTTGCGGGGGTGGTACTTTTTGCGGGTAGGCCCTTTGCGGGTATGACAAGTTGCATTTATATAGTAAAACCAAGGTTAGGAAAAAATATGAATAAAAGATTTGCTCCATTTTTGCATGTTAAATTATTAAAAACATGGAAATTGTAGGATTTTTGGAAAAACTATTTTTCAACCAATGCATTAAAACGTATGCAAGCAATGCGTAATGGTTTCAGCGGATGGTATTCTACAAGTAATACTATTACTACGTTAAGAGAGGATCGCAGAGGTGGGTTTAGAGAGCATCATTGAAGGGATTTGGTGGACTTGAGGGGGTTTGGAGGTGATCACTCAACGCCTGTTTCAGCTGCGTCTCTGGGACTGCTTACTGGCAATTTATTCAGAGAGAGAAGCAGGAAGCTGAGGACAGATAAGAGATTTGAATTTTGTTTGTTTGATTTGTGATACTTTAAGTAATTATGCATATCTATGGCGACGTTTTTTAAGAAGGGTTAATGTTTCCGGCTAAAGAAAAGTGCATACTGGACTGGACCCTGTGAGTTTAGTGACAAAGTAAAGAGCAATGCTTTTTGAATTCAGTGACCGACTCCTGATTTGGCTTAATTTTGGATTAGCGTTACTATGGGTTACTTGCAGCTAGTAATACCAAAAAAGTAAAATCCAAGTTAAGATGTAAACTAAAAATCGGATTACATTAGGATATTGATTAAAACTGGCTTATCTCTTTCGCTATGAATTCGATTGCAAAATGAGTTTGAGTTTCTTCCCTGTTGCTTTGGGGGTATTGCTGCATAGCATACTCTCAGATTTTTATGCGCCTGCGTTAAATCAATTGCAAAATACTATTTGTATTGCTAAAATTTACCGTTCAGAAATCGAATACAAGCAATGATACGTAATATGAAATTCTTCATTAGACAGATAAGTCGGAACTTTGAGCTTCTATCACTTTAAATTAGAAAGCTATGTCAATTAAAATAAAAAAAAACAACTGTTTGTGAGACAGAACCATGTCACGTAAAAGCGTCAGCGCCACTTCTGTAGCAAGAAAATGCAACCAGTTGTCAAAAATTGTAATATTAACTACTTACTTACTAAACTACTACCCCGTACCGCTAATATTTCTTGACTGTCCATACTCTCCGACAAGTCCTAACCTTAACTTGCTGTTTATCCATACTCAATGGACTTCAACTCAATAATTTTAACATGCAAAAATGGAGCAAATCTTTTATTCATGTTTTTTCCTAACCTTGGTTTTACTATATAAATGCAACTTGTCATACCCGCAAAGGGCCTACCCGCAAAAAGTACCACCCCCGCAAAAGGACCTACCCGGAACTTGTCATACCCGCAAAAGGGCATACACGCAACTGGTCATACCCGCAAAATGGCTTACCCGCAACAGGCCATACCCGCAAAAGGTACCATACCCGCAAATGGGATTACCCGCAATGGGCCTAGAACCACGCACGCAAGCATACTCAAATCCTCAACTCCAAAAGACTTTTTTTTAGTACCGCAGTCAAGTCATTGTGTGAAGTGCTCCCAGTTGCAGTTGTTAGTACTTGACAAAATATATATCTGTTCCGGAAGTATGTAGTTGGGCTCACTTGTCGATTTGAGGAACCCAACCAATGCGAGGTTGACAATGAAATGAGATTTTTGTCCCATAAAAAAAGTTATACCTTGTCGTGGGTTATGAAGGATACTGCTATTTTGTGTCCTCATTATCATCATGTCATGTGTCACAACTAATCTCTGTGAGAAGCCGCTGCGACTCCAATGTGAGCTCCGATCTTATACTTGTTACATTGCGTTTCATATGGGCAAGGCTACCATATCCAAAAATTTCTTCATCAACATTCTCATTATGAGTTTGGAGTGTGTGTACAAGCCAACTATAAGTATACTGTATAACATATACATACATATATTGGGGAAAGCATTCTCATTATAGAACAAAAATAGCCATATGTCGTAAACTTTTCCTCCAATTCAGTTCACAAATGTTACGTTTCGTCATATAATAAGAAACGACAGAGAGGAGTGAAAGTCAAAAGCTCAAAGCCATTTGTGCTCACCCCAGGGGTTCCACTCTTTCTCTCTGACATCATTATTATGACATATCAAATAGGAAAGGAGGAACGACAAAACAAAGAGAGAAAGCGAATGCCCACAGTCAAAACCTCCAGAAAACTCTTGTACAAAAAAATGTGTACGTCGTTTGGATCCTCCTGGACAAAGCAAAAAGGAAATCAGCTATGTCCTTACTCCTCATCCTCTCATTTCTTTAAAAAAATTGTAGTTTATTTACCATCATCATTTTCCTTTTGTGAAATAAGGCAACCCCAAAGAAAAAGAGTAGGATTTACATTCTGTATAAAAGTATTTATATGCTCTAATTTTCATCTTGATTCTTGATGTTGATGACCTTCACGTGTCAAGTGAAAGTTTTATACCATCTTTACGCTTGGCTGTACTCGACTCGTGTTATATGTACCAAAAAGAAATGAAGAAAGAAACCAACTTGGACAGAAACAACTTTCATCTCTCACTCATTCCTCAATATGTGTGGTGGTCTTTGTGAGAGTATGTCATGCTGGTGTGTGGTGATCTGGTCTGCTGGCAAAGGCGATTGTGCTACAGCTGGATGGTGTGATCATCGTGATGATGATGATGATGATGATGATGACTGTTAATTCTCTACAACACACATCAACTCAAACTCTTTGCCAACATGGAACCATGAAACATGCAGTTTTCCAGAACCGGGTTTGATGTCGGCAGAGAATGTAAATGTATAATGCATGCATGCTCATGCCCGCCCATGCTCATTGTTCATGTCTGATAAGCATACATGTTTATAACACAACTTTTTCAACCAAATCAACAACAACTTCTACGGCTATGATTATAAACAATTGTATAATATGTATGTAAGGTGCGTATACCACTTATACGGTCAGACTTTCATATTTTGTAAATTTTATTTTATGACGAATCAGTAAAATATCGAGAGACAAATGATACATGAAAATATGTATTAGTAAGTGTTCTACACGTATGAAAATTTTCCAACTTACTGACATCCGGATTACTGAGATATGGGCAACTTAACAAAACATGTCAAATTTCAACTGTATAACACTTATACGGTCAAGTACTAAATTTGATCTTAAATTTTTGTTCATTGTTATGATATATGGTAGGCTCATTATGATCGTCGCCATTACTCATGGGTCGCATAATAACACTATTCCGAGAGAAAAAATTCTAAGCTGTGTGGTGCTGGCGCGCCCTTGTTTCCCGTGGAGCACAAATTTTGGTTTTTGTTGCATAATTTTGCAGTTATGCAACAACCATACGCCCGAGATATCTTAAAAAACTCAGGGCAGACTCTAGTTCCTAGGTGGGTACTAGTAATCCAAAATCAGAATTCGGATGCCAAAAAATAAAATGATTTTCAATTACGGTTAATGGTACTATTGAGACATTTCGATGAAAACGAAGCCTACACCACCCGCCCACCTAAATTTTTGAAGCTTACTAATGCAAACTTATTCTTAACAAATAGGAACGTCGACTCATGTGGCCACCAGTCACAGATCGGCACATCTTTATGTTTTGTGGCAGATACAAGTTGCCCAAATCGGTCGTAACGTACTAAATAAAAAGGGTCAGCAACGAAATTTCTTAAACTTACAAAGAATGGTTTCAAAAATGCGGTCTGGTTTAACAAATATTAAAATGATGCATAAAAACAGTTTTAAAGTATATTTGGTTTCAATAGTGGACTACTGACGCCATATACTTAAGGCCAAAAATGATGTCTTGGACAGCATTGTAATGGGCAAATAGTCATAACCTTGTATGTGCCACAAAACACAAAGATGTGCCGATCTGTGACTGGTGGCCACATGAGTCGACGTTCCTATTTGTTAAGAATAAGTTTGCATTAGTAAGCTTCAAAAATTTAGGTGGGCGGGTGGTGTAGGCTTCGTTTTCATCGAAATGTCTCAATAGTACCATTAACCGTAATTGAAAATCATTTTATTTTTTGGCATCCGAATTCTGATTTTGGATTACTAGTACCCACCTAGGAACTAGAGTCTGCCCTGAGTTTTTTAAGATATCTCGGGCGTATGGTTGTTGCATAACTGCAAAATTATGCAACAAAAACCAAAATTTGTGCTCCACGGGAAACAAGGGCGCGCCAGCACCACACAGCTTAGAATTTTTTCTCTCGGAATAGTGTTATTATGCGACCCATGAGTAATGGCGACGATCATAATGAGCCTACCATATATCATAACAATGAACAAAAATTTAAGATCAAATTTAGTACTTGACCGTATAAGTGTTATACAGTTGAAATTTGACATGTTTTGTTAAGTTGCCCATATCTCAGTAATCCGGATGTCAGTAAGTTGGAAAATTTTCATACGTGTAGAACACTTACTAATACATATTTTCATGTATCATTTGTCCCTCGATATTTTACTGATTCGTCATAAAATAAAATTTACAAAATATGAAAGTCTGACCGTATAAGTGGTATACGCACCTTATGTATGTATTTATGTATTTATGTATAGATCTTGTGAGAAACTACTCCACTTTATCTCTCAAAAAACTGCGTAATGTATGCCATACCCTGTGTTGTGCAGCTGCTTAATGCTGCGACAACAAAAATGTTTTGTTTCATGTCTCTCTACAAGTCCCAAAAATCTTGGAACATCTTAAAATGCAGATTTTCATGTCTTCTTCACTCCCAACTCAGAGACTCTCCCTTTACTTAACACACACTTCTCAGACAACAAAAAACTTTCCCAGACAGCAGAGTAAAAGTGATAGCTGCACTAACAGTGTTTATATGTAGTTCACAGTTTGTTGCAAAATTGTGAAGAAATGGATGTCAAAAAATTTGAAAGCTTGCAGTTCAGTTCAGTTCAGTTACTCTATAGTGTAAATACATATCGTATTGAATTCCAAAGAATACTCTTTGTGTGCCAAACATTGCATTAAGGTTGGAACCAGACGAATATTAACTTGCTCTCAAAAGTCTTTCCATGAAATAGCAATAAAACGTGTTTGCTAAGCTGCAGCGTACACTGGAAGTATAAGAATAGAAGAGTGAAGGAAAAGATTTTGTTTCAGGGAACAAAAAGGCAAGCACTCTGGAATGCTCCTTTTATTTCAAAATATTATTAGATGCTGGCAATGCTCAAAATGGCAATTTTAAGACTTGATAGCAATCTTCAAATTTACGACATCGTAATTGTTGTGATGGGGTACGTATATCTTTTGTTAGAAAATGAAAATATCAACTGAAGCTGCCAGAAACAAACAAAAAAATACAAGATGGAAGATACAAATGAAACGTTGACTTCAACTTTTTATTATTAAATTACTTTGCCAATGTTGATATTGTCAATTTAGGAAAGCGAGTCGTTTCCTTCTTAGCAAATCTCCACCGTAATAATTTGCCATATAATGATTTGAAAAAGGAATGCATACATATTCTTGAAATTCACTTTATATATTAACTTTCTCCAAATGTATAGAGTTAGAGGATAAAACAATGGAAAGGGCCAATTGGATAGTTTTCTCTATCAGAGTGTTATTCTTGGTAAATGGGAAGGCTGAAGAGAAGATGATTAAAGTCTCCTCTTATGATGATGACGATGATGATGTGAAGGAAAGCTTTAACCCAATTATCTCTCAAATTCCATTCCTTCCACCTACTCTCTTCTCTCTTTTTCTTTCTTTCGCCCAGAAAACCAAGTGAGCAACTAAGCCACTCAGCCATATTAGTTAGTTAGCAAGCGAATATCATAGATTGCCTTAATTTCAGACGAACTCCCGAACTACTGTGATACAAACCAATTACAATGGATGAAGTTGAAATGTAAGCTCCACGAATTCTTGCTAACAGCATAGCATCAACATCAACATGGCATAGCATCAACATTGTCTACCAGCACCAGTCATGCCATTTTATCAGGACAACAGGCAACACTAACTTTTCCTAGAATTAGATTGGTGTGGTGTCGAGTTGAGCTGAGAGCATCCTTCATTCATGTATACAATATTTTAATAGACAGTTGAAAATTATGGACATGAACGTGACTCTATTAAATTTAATTAACGGCCATTCTCCATTAGATAGCAGACAAAGACGATGTAGAGAGAATGCATTAAAAACTTGGAGAGATTTGATATCTGATGGAAGCTCTTTTCATTTAGTCATATTATTTTCCAAAGTCAATTTGAGTTTGAGCAACAATTAAAATTTGAGAAATAATTTGATTTTGAATTGAAATAAGTACGAATCAAAAGAGCTCATGTGCATGCATGGTCATCCATCCATCCAGCTATATTTGTTTTGGGTGAAATGAAATGCAGTGATAATAAAGAAGGAGAACATCAAATCAAAAGGGGGAATGTGAGCAACCAATATCGAATAGAATCATTCAACCTTGGATTTGTCCAGATATTCTCATAAAATTGATATCAATATCACATCAAATCACATGCTTGGTGTACACACCATGTTACTAAACTTTTAATGTCAACTTTGGCATTTTTTTCTGTATGAAAGAAAAAGTGCGTACCTAAACACATAAAGAATATGACGCCAATCGTAACCTTACATCAAGCACCAAGCCTTGACAAGTTAAGTCAACATCTTTTCCCTTTTGTTGAATATTACTACTACTATTCTAGAGCTCCAGATCGAGTCTCCAACGGAAAAAGGGAAAAGTTTTTTTTTGACTGGATGATAATATGGATGAAATTCCCAGTGAAAGAAATCACTCTGACATTTGGTTCTCAGAAGAACAAAAAGTGTTGAAATTTTTTTCCCCTTTGATATTTCTCTTTATATTATCATCATATATTATATTTGATTTCGTTCTCTTGCTCACATCCACATGCATACATAAATATATTCCTTTATGTAAATAAAACTGAGTTGGAGCAACGAATCGCTCGTGGAGAAAGATCAAAATCACATCATTTCGATATCACGCTTCACCATTGGGCTGAAGTTGAATACATATCTAATATTGCCTTACAACGAGTACGTAATACTTGTGTTGTACTGATGATGCTGCTGATCATTTCTTTCTTTTTCCCTTGAACCAATTTTCTGACTTTTTCCATCGCCAGATAGAGAATCATGTACAGTTATGATTGAGAATGAAAAATAAAAAGCATGTGGAAGTGGAATGGGTAGAAAATGTCATCAAAAACAAGTTGGTGTACATTATTATGCAAAAGATATGGGGAAAACATAGGATGGAATGATATGGAAATATTTAGGGAATATATGGTGTGATGATGAATTTCCAGGCTCTTATTTTCGTCATCTTTGTCACATACTTTGTTTCAAGGTTTTTATTTTTAGAGATAAGTTCCGTGTACACACGTTACTTCCAAGAAACGTTGTTTTGTACAGTAGATCACATTTTGTTTTCGGTTGATTTTTCTTCCTTCCAAATACGGAGATCTATTCTCATCACATCTTTATATCTACAATCTATATCTACCACATCATCCCACA
Organism: Orchesella flavescens; assembly: GCA_964034955.1. Taxonomy (NCBI): domain Eukaryota; kingdom Metazoa; phylum Arthropoda; class Collembola; order Entomobryomorpha; family Orchesellidae; genus Orchesella; species Orchesella flavescens. The sequence continues at coordinate 12,417,103 of OZ035955.1, read as the reverse complement.
GATGATATGATGCATAGGCAAGCAGAAGTAAACAAACAAGTTGAAAAGCTACCATCTTTCTATATTTAGTTGGATTTGGATTACACAAGCACACAGACGCCCAATGTTCCAATAGAACGAAATAAAAAAATAGACATGGTTGTATGAATGCTGTGTTTAACCAGAGAAAATAAAGGAAAAAATCTAGATAAGGATCAGAAGCAGGAAGAGTAGCAACTGTAACTTTCACCGTCATACTGTTTTTTATATAGAGTATATAGACATGTACACTGTAGAATGAGCATGAAGTACCAATATTTTTCTGCTGCAAATCATGTGTCGCATTATGTCAGTCAAATATACCTACCCTTTTTGCTCCAGTTTTGATAAGTGAAATGAAATACGAGTATAGCTTTTAAAAGAAATGAAGTGAAATTTGAAATGCGACCAATAATAATAATGGTAAGGAACAAGATACTTGGCAAGATTGTACATGTGGAGTTATACATTTTTAAGTAAGACATCTTTCAATACTCAATTTACAATAATAAATTGTGTATTCCGTCAACGTTTACCACTCTTCTTGTCTTTCCTCCTCCGCTTTCCTTTACTAAACGGTTTAGTTTTAGTTAGTCAATATCATGATGAAACTTTTTTGTGAAAAATAAATTTCATCTCTTGTGATTCGCTTTTTACAATATATTTTTGAAAGCATTCACTTTTAAAATATTCTTGGGGTGTTTAAAAATTTTTTTGTTGTGGTTCCCTTTTGTATACCTACTTGAAGTGAATTGCTTTTTTGGTTGGAGGTTGGGTTGGAATGGTGAAAGTTAATATCTGAAATTTTCACATGAACATTCTTTCTTACAATGTTGAATGTCTGCAAGAGGAGAATAGAAGTGGAATTCCTTGTGGACTAGGTCTGGCTAGGTAATGGGTGAACAGCTTATGAATTTCAATCAGAATGGCATCTCTAACAACCCCCTTTGTCTTGTCTGCTTTGGCAGAAGGGTAGAGAGGAGGAGGAGAGGGAAAGCAAAGATGAAAAAGAGTTTGGTGAATTTTTTTTCTTTGAGCTAAAATATAAAAAAAGGCATGTGTCTATATGTATGTTTAATATACCACACAATACGTGGTGGCCATGGCTCACCGTTACGAGACCAAAACAGGAGAGTGGGTAGTAGGCAGTAGGTTTATGAAAGGAATAAAAAGGGGATCGCAAACACCTGCACAAGCCAGACAACCGTTATATATGATGCATATTATGGCAGGGTGGTTCAATAGTGGTGTAATGTGATATCATAATAGCATTAATATATTCGCCTTGTTTGCTCCTTCATCCTTTTAGTTATTCATTCGATGCTGGCTAAAAGGAAAGAGAGAGAGAGATTTTGACCTCAAAGGGAAAGTGATTAAGGTATACAGCTGTGTCACATGATGATGATGAAAGTAGCAAATTGCATTATGTGAAAACGTTGTGCCGACCAGCCACTACCTACTCTACACGTCAGAATTCAGTATCAATGCGTGGTCATGTGGTTTGGTTTGGTCTTGGTGAGTGAGCAGAATATATTCACTGTACTCTCTTTTTTACAACCATTTTGGCATTTTGGAATGCACTTATTACTAGCGTTGTCAACCTGGTAGATTGACTTGTATTTATTTCAGATAGCCCAAAACGGGCAGCAGGAATGAATACATGATATTTATTAAAAAAGAGTTGGACATAAGCAAAATCTTGTTCCGAAAATAAAAGCAAGATGGACGGCAGACAGCAGCGCAGAGCTCGCATTTCGTTGCTAAAGCAATGAAAATTTCTAGCATTTTTCCTGTCGTTGTCGTTAATAAAGGCTCCTTTATAGACGAATAAATTCCAAAATGCAAGCCTAAAGTCAGTCTACTCGGGAGAGAAATCGGCCAACCCAAACCCATTTTTCTTTTTTTAGGATCGACATATCAGATCACCAAAATCAAGTCAATACTAAAATATACGATACACATTCAATTTGAAGATTCGGAGAAAAATGTCTCTTGCACATAAAAAGTAGTGTGTGCCCAAAACTGAGTTTATTACAATAAGCTGCTTATGTACGGCCAGGCGTGTGATTTCTTGTTATGGTGCATTGGGTTTCTTTCTGATTGTGTTTTACAGACATATTTTGCTTGCCTGGTCTGGTTGGTGACGTGATTGTGATACACGTCATGTCAGTGTCGCTCCCAGAAACCCTGTTCAACAATACCATTCTATTCACAGGCATGCGCGACAGCCAGACATAGATATATATTAATACAATTTTAAAATCAGCAAGTAAAGCCGACTCTGATCTCATGAAATAAGTTGGTTGGCAATAAAATGAAAAGGATATAGCTTATTGGAAAATTATGTTACTTTCATATTCAGAAGAATGTTATAATAGATAGAGTTTGAGTTCGGTAATGCAATAGCAATATGAAATACGATATATGAATTCCCACACAAAACACTTTTCTACTCCAATCCCTTATTTTGGTGGATCGAGAAGATTGAAAAGTTTGCAAATTGACAAGATGCAAGCTGATACCTAATACATTCTGTACATCCACTTTGTTTGATTTTAATTTTTGAAGGATAAAGTTTCTTTTTCCAATTTTTACTCCAATTTCTTTAGCATCATCTTTTAGAAATAGTTTTTCTCTTTTCCTATAACTGTCAAGATTGATGATGATAGTAAAATTGATTTGAAAAAAAAAATCAAACGGTAAACGGAAGCCGACGGCTGCTGTAACCAATAAACAAGATTTTTTTTAGCTTGATCTATTTCATGTCTATTTTTATCGTAGCCCATTGGCAATGTGATCATGATCATTATGGTAATGAAGATGCTCACAATTAAAAAGAGGTTTTCAAATAGTTTTTATCACTGCCAAAAATTATAAAGCATTAAATTATTCGGAAGCGGAAATGGGAGGATATATACATATATATGTAGACCCAAATTTTCCAAGTGGGCAAACTTTGGACGTTGAGAAACAGATTGGAATGTTGTAAATGATCAAAAAGTTATTAAATTGGACTCTCGGGACTTTTGATAATGATGAGATGAGATGATAAAAAAAGATTTTGCAAACGAGGACAAAAAGTATGCATTCCTTTTTCGCCGTTTTTTTTCAGCCCTTCTAAAATATTCACCAGTTCTTTTTCACGGCTGAGCTGAGCTCCCAAATGTACTCTGAATCGTAGAAAATTTTAACCATTAACCACGAACTAAAGTTATATAATTTTCATTCCCCCAAAATAAAAACTCTTTGCTCAAACGGATGGGGAGCAGCAGGTGCATTTTGCACGGCTCATATCAATCCAACTTTGTCCATGACATTCAGGAAGCCATTAATAAACAAAGTACATCATTAAAGGATGATGATTTTGCATGAAATGTGTATAAATATAGACACACTCCATCCATCCCATCCGTCCAATCCTCATAAACGCATCAAACGAGGGCAAACAAATATTTTTCCTGTCTTTTCCTCCACCACTTTTTTCACTACTACCACACAAATTTGTGTAATGGTATTTGTATTCCGTGTTATCGATTAATTGATAAAAATGGTATGCTTTTAGAAAGACAGCAGATGTCCTCCTCATATGTATATAGTAGTGTCGGCATGAAACAATACAAATGGATGAAGCTCACATACATGGCTAGTTAGTTCATCAGCTCAACTCAGCCCACACTCTTTAATGTTTTCTCCTGAAAACCATACACTGACTGACCTCTGATATTAAGCTCCTCCAAAAGTCCCTAACCGGTCGTCTTTGAGGATGGATAAACGAGGCAAAAAATAATAAATTCGCTAATGACCGCCCGCCACACCACTGCTGCCACTGCCCATGCCTTTGTGGTTGATTACAGTCTTTATTATATTCCTTGGGGGAGGAAAAGACAAGGGAGGAAGATTTTTTTTAAGAGAGAGAGAAAGCCGAAAGGTAGAAGCAGAAGCCCAATACAATAAACAGTAGCAACGAGTAGGTCGGCAGTCGGCATCACACACACCGGTAGCACCACCAGTAATGAGAATAAATGTACTTTTATTGATTGACTCAATTCGTAAAAATGGATGGATAGACGCATACGATACGATACACGTTGCTCCTATAATCGAATCAACTTGTGTGGAACACATGATAAAGGACGAACATATACAAAACTCAACTCATCCATTTCCCATTCCAATTCATGCATTTTTTTCCTCTCTTTCACATAGCCAACCTGACTATTACTTTTCTTCCCCTTCATTCATTCATGTTATGTCGAGCATGCACACCTACGCCTAAAGGTAAAGTGTACAACAAAGACTTTTGAAATTGTAAAAGAGGAAAATGATAGGTTTTTAACGATTGGTTCACGACTGTCAACCATTTGACAACTTTACCTATTTCCTCCCCACTCTACTATCAAGTACGCACCAGTCAGCCAGACTGAGAGAGAGACACACACAAAATACCTCTATTATCATCATCACATCACCATCATCATACAAGTTGAAAATCGAATTGTCTACGTGGAAAGTACAGGGTTTGGAGGAAGTCGACAAAAAGGAGTGAAATGACATGAAAAGAAACGGGAAAATGTTACAATATGTGTGCCACACTTCACCAAACAGGCTGTGTGCAATCCGCCAGTGATTTTAGCTCAACTATCATAAGGACTAAGAAGAACTATATGCATGTGTAAATATGAAAATGAGACATATTTATATATATATAAGAGGAAGAGGGAGTTCAAGTCAATTTTGGATGTTGGATGAAAATATGTGTGCACGTCCACGTTTCCCCCTTACTTTCCTCTCTCTCTCTCTCTCTCTCTCTCTCTCTCTCTCTCTCATTGTTCATGCATGAGCAAAGAATTATTTTCACTGACAAGATTCATGCGTCCAATTTGACTACAGAGAGGAAAAATCCGTGTAGCACACTTGAGCGTAAGTCACATAACATGGTTTTGGAGGAAACCATAAAAAGATATGAGGAAAGAGAGAGAGAAAGTGGTATAATATGGTATGGTGGTTGGTGGTGGTGGGTCTCTGGTCGTATCGTATCATACACACCTACAACTACATATATTATTTGCCTCTTTTTCTACGATACCACGACCACCGCCACTCATACAAGAGATACAAGTGCTCCACGACATATACGGAAATAAATCGGCCTCTTGAGGATTAGCTTGACTTGCTCAACTACTTTTTCTCACCATATGACAATATCTGCCTTGTACAATCTGCAGTCATGCTTGTACTCATACGTTACGAGAGAGCAGCAGTTGAGCTATTCAACTCAACAAAAAAACATTTTCAAAGTGCACCAGTTCATGAAATGAAACAAAAAGTGACAAGAGTGAAAACCTGGCCTAGGCTCACATTATGCAGAAAAGTTCACCATGAATGAATGAGATCACATATAGAGATAGTAAAAGGGGAACTCATATGTAAATTGCTCCCAATAAAAGGGAAATGTTTTACATCCTTTACCAACATCTCCGTCTCATTACTATTTTGAAACTTTTTTTTGCAATGCTGCAACATTTAGTTGGGTAACTTTGTTTTTTATACTTCTACTACTACTACCAACTACCACACCAAACCATTCCCTTTGCGACCTGACATGGGCCACACATGTCATGGTCGAGTAGACAGTGCTTTCCTCCCATTTCCTTTTAACTGTGCTCAGCATGGGATGGCATAAGCTAGTTATGCTAATTAACGTGCTTTGTTGACTTGTCGAGGTGGGGAAATGAAGGAGAATGTTTGTAACACAATGAGATGAAAAGAAAGAAAGAAAGAAAATACAAAGTCTCATTTTTGATGTGTTTATTGTACTTGAGCCAAAACGGAAATCGCACGAGAGGAGAGTAAAAAGGGTTGCATATAGAAACTATTTTGGGTCGTCAGTCTGCAAATGCCTTGTATTTGCTGTGCTACTCAAGAGGAGAGGAAAGCATAATACAGAGAGGCTCTAATGTAAATAAATTTAATGCACCTGTCTTCCTTGCTGCAGTAAACTCCAACTCCTCCAAACACTCGTCCTAAATTTATATGCTCTCTCCTCTTGCGAAAAATAACAGACTGATTTATAGCTCACAAAGCGTTTGTAATGTAACAGAAAACCATCATATAGGCATGCAATTCTAGTGCTAAGTACTATATGCCCTCTCGTCTCGCTTTTATTATTCCTCTAAATGCCGAAAAATAGGTATATATACCTACGTGTAACACGCGCCAGCGTCCGGGCCCGGACTCCTGAGGGGTTCTTACCTTCCTTCTTTCGTTCTTTCACATCGTTTTCATTCAAATAGCCAAAAACTGTCCAAAATATATAAAGTGAGTGAGTACACACGTAAAAAAGGACTGAGAAGTTAAAAATACTCGCTAAATTATTGGTGTTTGAGTGGAGGCGGTTCTATTTTTGTTTAAAGAAAATGTAGTAAAGTAACGGAACTGTACACCTACTTCATTTCATTGTGCTGCACGGCTGCATGATAGAACCTCCAAGACAAGACCTTCGCCCATCATTTCACATCAACCATTTTTATGAAAGGAGCAAGTTTTTAGCAACCAAGCCACGTTTCTCCGTAAAAATTTAGCATTGGGACTGACGTGGAAAATGTGGAATGACAACCCCATGATAACAAAGACCTTCATAGTAAAATGGAACAAAAAAACTCAATTAATTTACATTTACCTTTTTGACATCTGCTTCTTATATCGACAGACAAAATACCACCCAGAAAATGGACTTTGACTTGCAAGGGCACATTAATGTACAGCAGCAAAAATAAACGTGATATACATATATATAACGATGCCGATAATTGGTTAAATATTAAAGATGCAAAAAATTATCTAAAAAAAAGACGGGAAAAGCACTTCCTCTTCTTCTTCATGCATCATCCACATCTGTCATTTTTTTTCAAGATGGGAAGAAGTATAATGCACTTAAAAAGATTTACACTACATCATTTATTCATCATGACTTCTGACGCTTTGAATGCTTTGAATCTTCATCTACAGAATAATTGGACCAAAAGGATCATTTAGGCATTCTGCATTGCTAATGTCTACTAACAAGATCAGCATTACGTAAGAGTTAGGCATTGTGCTTTTACAAGCTAAGCCATCATCAGCATCAACTGTCAACAGCTAAAAAGCAAACTGTTTTATTTTTTCAAAAGATGAAACGAGTCGTTTGGAGCTGGTGGAAGTGTGAGTGATGCTTTTAGCAAGGTGACAAAACCTTTTAGAGATGGACTACTTTCTTTTCTTTTCTCATCAACAATACGAACTCGAAAAGAAAATCCTGATGAAATTACCCACAACTGCGTTACTTCCAAATACCTATATTTCTAAATTGAATGGACTATAGCATAGGATTTTTCATCTTTCTTGGAAAGGATTTTACGTATGGCTCTATCCATTTTGTTCTCCGTATTCTTCCTCCCCAAAAGGTCTTTTCTCGAATGTCCGCTTCATTTCATCTTACTCCATTCTTGTCTCGCCTCCCTGCATTCTTTCCCTCTTCATTAATATTTTTCATTTTCTTTGCTCAGTAGTAGCAGCATGCCATTTTCTCTTCGAAGGTTTACTGCCTTTTCCTTGAAATCTGCCATGGACAGATATCATGCCATGAGACAAAAGAAGCACTTTCCTTTAGTCTTCTTGCTAATCGATGCGGACATTCGGCAATACAATTTTCCTTTTCTTTTGAAAAAACGTACCTAAATACAATCTATTTATCCCAAGAAGAAAACGACAGAATTGTACCAAGATACATAAGTAAGTTATCGGTAGAGCAACAGCAAATCGATTGGTGAGAAAATTACCTATTTGCGAGCTTAATAGCGGCTGACTGACCCAACTCATCAACTTCCGTTTCACACTCAACAAATTGAGATATTTTTTGCACAAGATAAGGGAGAATGAGCTCATTTGAAGCGAGTCGGTCAAAAGTTTATGCATACCGAAGTTGTCAAAAAGTTAGACTTATTATTACACTTACGCAGTGAGTCTGTTGGCAACTTTTTAAAAAGTTTTGGTTCCAAACATCATCATATCATCATCATCATCATCATCAAATAGAGTGAGTATAGTTTTCTTTTTCTAACTCTCAATTTTAGCTCAAACTTTGGTAAAAACTCCCATGACATGTTCAAGTGGGAAAAGAGACGGGATGCGATACGCCACGCTACACGAACATTCACTAAAGAGTTGGAGGTACGTACATAGAGATTAAAGTGCCAAAGGCAAGATGGAGAAATGGAAGGAAATGTAATACACAACAGGAAGGGAGACGTTGAAAAGATAAGAGAGAAAAAAGTAGGGCGAATCGTCATGATTTTTTTTGGCATATAGAGCATATATATTATTTTATATACTTTCTAAACGGATGTTCATCTTCTCCTCTCCTCATGTACTTCTTGATGATGAGTTTCATTTTCAGCACTTCTTCCCATCATCATCATCATCCAACTTTTCTGCAGCATAAGTATATATGTATACAACACCTGACTTGAGTTTAGTTCACAACAATGAACAACTCCAAACTTCATCTTTTTCCATTTTACAAAATTAGCTGGTTATTACTTATCAACATTAAAATTGGGGAAGGAATGAAAATCGGAGTCGGATGGAAAAGTTTTTCTATTCAATATGAAAAAGTGGGAGGAATTTTTTTCTGGTAGTGATTTATGAAAAGACAAGTGCAGTAATTAATGGCCACTTTTACTTCCTGCGTATGCTCTACATCCTAATTATAAAGATGAAATCTTGCTTTTGAATTTTGACTGGGTTGCTGCTGATGATAACTTGAATCTGTTCTTTGGTGCTGGTTGCAATAATATACGGGGAGGTGGTAGATGACATGACATATCAACAAACGTGCTTTTGTACACACAAAGGAAAAGGAGATGTGCAACAGTGTCTAGGGTATTTTTCAGCAGTTGTTGGAATTGTCGGAGAAACCGGCAGGATGAAACATGTTGAATAAATCTCTCTTCTTTATGTTGTTCCCTCTTGAATGAATGGACTTGTCAAAAAGTCTATGACATGTCATTAATCACGAGGGAAAAGTCAAAGCTGAATCTTTCAACTCTGAATCTGCATGCAATGCATGTTGCATCCTCGTCCTACTCACCTTTTCCTATTTGCTGAAGCAAAAGGAGGATAAGTATGCGCTTCAAAGAGTTTTTGCAAAACTTTGAAAGTCATAAGAAGGATAAGGGTTGCATCCTACCTGACACAAGAGAGAAAAGACAGCTTTTCATGACATTCTTGCAACCTTCAAGTCGTCAATCCTCAATTGCGTTGAAAGAATATTTTTGTGAAAGGATTTTTCTTTACTGAGCCAGCATACAAAAAGTTGTAGGTTTTAAAGCAATAAGATTTTCACTCAACCAAAATAACATAATATAAGCCGGAAAATGCTTTCAGCAGTCAAAAAATAATTTGCAGACTTGGGAAGAAAATTCTTGAGAAGAAAAATTGCTGTGAATTGATTAATCTAAAGTTGTACAAGCACATGCAAGCCACTCCACTTCTCCCTGACCTCGACCCGGCTCCTCTTACATTTTGTTTCAATTTTCTTAATTTTTCTTATCGAATTTCGTTCAGCCTATCAAGCTCAATTTTCACCATATCTACTTAATTGAAAGCAACCTAGAGAAAAGTCTTTTTTTTTAAATTAATTTACTATGCACCTTTAGGTACATATTGAAAAGACTTGCGAAATCGTCCGTCTGTCTGCTAGCACGATAACTTTTGAACGGTTTGAATTATTCGAATTTTGTTTTCCCCAAATCGCGCCTTAGCGTTTATTTAGTGAGTTATTTTAGTGGTGCGCGGTCGCGGTAAGTTTTTTGATTGGTACTCTAATATGCACGAGGTATTATTTTTAGCACTAAATAGATGCCTATTTGTTTTGCATTTGTTACTGTTTTGCGAATAATATTGTGCACACATCGTGTGAGGTATGAAAGTTGTAGGAGCACGGAAGTCACTTTTTACGCAATAATTTTATATCTACCTAAAGGTACATAATTATATCTCGCATTTTTCGGTTTTTTTTCACATTGTAATTTCGACTCTCAAGTGTCTATAGGTATATTAAATTGTACATGTCACATACTCTCCCTCACTACATTTCATGAGGACGTGATTCATTCAAAAACATTCACTCTATTTCACATTCTCACACAATTTTCTCGCTTCAATTCACATCTCTTCCGAACAACTTCATTTCCTCCGATTATACAAAGAACAAAAAATATAGTATATGTCGTTTACAACTAAAAAAATCAACCTCTCTCTGTATTCCATTTTGTATTTAGACTCCAATTCAAATCTCGGTTTTTGTTCTCCTCTTTCCTTCCGCAGTGTTCTCTCTCTCTCTTTCACTCTCACATTTCAATGCATACGGATTTGGCATCAAAAGGATTCCATGCCAAGTCAGATAATAAGCGGGGGAATCTAGTTAAGGAAGCGAGATTGAAATAATAAGAGAAAAATTGTAGTCCTCTTCATTTATCCTAGAACAGTAGCAGATGTGATGACGAGGAGGATGAGGATGATGGTGATGTGATGATGGTATAAAATCTGATATACATAATTACGAGACTTTTTACTTTCTTTATCAAATCCAACATGTGAATATTATACGGTTTTCCCCGTCGAATATAAAAACCAAGTCATTCATTTGCATCTAGAAAAGAGGATCATTTCCACTTCGTCTCCCATTTTAGCATGCCCGACCAAATCTTCGTTTTCTTTCCAGTGAAAGCCATACTTTTTTCAAGCGTACACTACCCATTTTTAAGCTTATTACTCAGCAATCAGGAGCAGTTGAAAAAACAAGTAGTCATATGTTGTATACATAAAAAGACCGTTTTCTTCCGTTATACGTGAACACTACAAGGGAACATTTTATGTTTTGCTGATTTCGCCGTCATATTTATATCATAAAAAAATCATAAGCTACTTTTCAGGGAGAAAGTGCTTCCAAAGATGGGGAGAAAGTCGTAATACAGCATTGAAATCGCAACATGTGCACGAAAAAAGGGGAAACGTCTCTAATCTTTTCATATTTCGTAGAATCTCTTTTTGTTTCGTGATTTTTTTTTCTCAAGCCAATTTGGAATATTTTTTCTTACTAACGGATTTTAGTGTTTATAGTCTATCAGTTCCAAACATGGAATTGTATTGTAGGTACTTGTCACGAACATGGAAAACCTTTCAAGAAAGAGATGGACGAAGAAAGAACTAGCTTTACTTCCCGTCATTTTGATTTTATAGCATTTTCTCAACGTTTCACCAGTCGAGCCAAGTCTTTTAGCATAGATAGATATGGTTGTACTATACTTTGTGATGAGTAAGTATGTATGTCAAAAAACATTTAAATAAGAAAGCAAGATGGAGATCATGAAGCATGATGTAGAGATTTAGGTCTGATGACAGACCTGAGGTAAAGAGAAAACATTGTACGGCATTGTAAATTGTAATTTATGGATGGTATATCATAATGAAGCAGGTATGATGTATGATGATTCTGCAAAGACACAACGTCAGCAGAACGGCTGCGATGACTCTTTGATGAGATGTTAATGAGAACTATTATTATGTAAAAAATAAAAGAAGATTATGAATAAAAGGGCCCATCATCATGCTCCTACTACATTCACATCCCTTGTCTGAACAACCAATCCAATAGAGAGATTCAAAGCCTCCGTTACATCCTATTACTCTGTCGGTCTTTTTCCATGACATTAGCTGCCTTGTCGTGTGGAATGATAAACAGCTTTTGGGAACGAGAAAAAAATGGGTGAAGAAACAAGTCAGTATTAACTGGATAAGTTAACGTCCTTTGCTTTCTCAACCAAAAATCTTCTACATCTTCTTCTTCGCAGCTCAACCAAAACCTCCTACATCTCCTTCTTCCTCTCTTCCGCCTGGTTGACGTTGACCTGACTTCCGATTCACTTTTTTTTGGAGGGGATTTACAGCACGGAAGATAAATCCCATTCAAAACCATTATGCATAATAGTTGAAAAGTCACAAAGTCGACGAAAAGCTTAGTAGTTATCTGTAATATAATTCTGTGGTGATGTAACTGCATATATATGACAATACACAATTTTCTTTTTTATCAGATAATATTATAATATTCTTTTTTCCACTTCAAAAGGAAATTCATCATCAATCAAAGAACTCAACGTAAGTTGAGAGGGTACAAAGGATTTTCAAAGAAAATAATATAAAAAATGAATATTTTAAGGTTGTAAAATGAGTCATAGTTTGCATATAAGGTATTTATTTCCACGTATTTACCTTGCAATACTAGCTACTGCTCATTAACATAACCAAGTTTCAGCCTAATGCCACCTATACATCATCATTATCTCAAGCGAATCAGCGTTTATCATAACTCCACCCGCCAGCATTTTCTTCATTAATAAACCGCCTTCAGTCATATTTATGCTAGGCTAGACAATATATTTCGGTGTCTGCAAGAACTTATAGTAATATGCCGACTTATTAAGAGAAATTCAGATTGTACTACATGTTGTAGCAAGCCTCGTAAACAGATGCAGGCTGAACATCAAACAGAACAAAGATACAAACTCAAGGAGGATTTTCGCACGACAAGGCAAACAAAAGCCGAACAGTTCAACAATATCAAAAGGTCAAATTGACAAGTAACATGCAAGAACTGAATATATCTTTTCTTCAACAAAAATTTTCATCACTTTCCTCCATATTCTTGTTCAGCCCTTTTCCGCATATTTATACATTATATCCATGATGTTCTTGTTTCTTAGACTTATCGTCATTCAATGTGGGCGTAGCATTAACTGGTTAAAAAAAGGACTCTTGAGTTTTCTCTTGAGTTTTAGCTCCCTTTGCTAGTAGCGTCAGTGTACTTCCTGGAATCATTACTATTACATTATATGTTTCCTTGCTTTTTGTGTTTGTGCGGTTGTCGGTTTGTGTGTGAATTGTGAGAACAAGTGGATGCAAATCTGACGGTGGTATATGGTGGTGGTGATGCAGGAGCTGGAGAACACAAGAATGAATTTTGAAATAAGACGTATAAAAAGATTCATTGATGGGATACATATATACAAATACAAGGTATATAAATTATAATAAATAGCTCTTTTCACATAACTCAAGTTGGAAATTCTTCTTCTTAAAAAAAAAGTTTTGTTTCCTACTTAATGCAAAAGCCCTCATCGTCTCTCATTCATGGCCCAATGTTCAACTCTTTTTCTGCAGCCTTGTTATCTTGAGACTGAGAAAAAAATGGAGGAAACGGGGAAAAAGTGAGTGAAGCCAATCTCGTCTCATCATCATCATCATCATCATCCTTGTTCATCTATTCACAACGTATTTCTCCGCGTTATATGTATTTTTGTCAAACGAAGCCTACTCCTCCCAAAAACTAAGAAAGACCAAAACCAGGAGAATAATGAAATGAGAGCAAGAGCAATATATATTTTTTGTTGCACAAAAAGTAATTTCCTCTCTTTTTTCATGCAAGCAAGCATGCAATGCACTTATGTACTCATACAGCCAACAACACAAACTACAAAACGTATGACTACTGTTGTCTCAATGTATGTAATACTAACATCATTTCTTGTTCTTCCAGTCCAGTTATGAATTACGTAGGTACATATATGTACTTATGTATGTATGTTTGTGATCGTGTATCTAACTCTGAAAAATCTATGTAGTAACTTTCTCCCTTTTGCCAATTACAGAAAGCTGTCTTGGCTTCGGTTCCCTTTTTCTCTTTTTTTTTTTGCATAGCGAATATTTTTTTTGTGTTGTTGATGAACGAAAGGAAAATAAGTCCGCCAATGATGATGATTGAAGCCAACAAGTTTTGTGAGCTTTTCCTTTCAAATGTGGAGTTGATAACAGAAGAAAACGGGAGGGAAAGTTGGAAGTACTCTCTTGTGACGACAAGGCCGGGGAAAGAAAGGCCCCTGAGGGGTAATACCACATTAAAAGACTTAACCATATTGCTCAATTTTCTTGGTGTTTTACAATGCATGTAAGAAAGGAAAAAAATATGGAGAGAGGGAGAGAGAGGAAAGAAAAATGCCTGAAGAACAACGTTTCTCTTCTCCCTATCTACACACACGTTTAGATGAAGGACTTGTTCTCTGGGAAAAGTATCTTGTTCTGCTACCACTACAAATTCATGTTTCCTCTTGGAAAATGAGTTGGATTACCATTTTTGACGTAAAAATGGTAATAGAGTAGTGAATATATAGAGGTAGTATAGCAAGGCAAGAGCTATAGAGTATTTTTTTGGAGTGTTGGCAATCAGGAGAATCGTCATCATGAAACTGCAACACAGAGCACATTATATTCATTGTGTGTACCATGTTGTATACTGTGTACATGCATGACATAACATGAAATGTTAGCAAGCAGCTGTGTAATTGGCATTCTAATAATTTTATTTCCTTGTTCTTCACCAAAAGCTTGAGATGGCAATAAAAAACCCATGGAATATGGAATATTGTGCAGAGTACTCGAGACTCAGCTCCACTCTTTTATTTTTCATGAGGGGAAATGGAAAACACACACTTTCTGTCTCTCTGAGGTCTGCTAATGACATTATATTTCTTTCTTCCTAATTCCCTTTTCTTCCAAGTGAAAAAGTACGTATACGTACGTACGTACATGGGGGTTTGACTCGATCGATGGAAAAGATAAGTTGTTAATTTAAGATTAGTTTTTTTTTGTATCTAACTTTTCTCTTCTCAAAAGAAAATATGAATATTCAACTAATTGGGATTCATTACGATTGAGTCCCAATAACGTGATATGATATGATATGATATGATGCAATCATCTAAATAGGTGACTAGGAAAGAAAGATTTTCTTGGCTGCCATCCATTTCTTCCCATACTCATGAAAAAATGTAAAAAAAAAAAAAGCAAAAGAGTTGAGTGGAGAGCTAAAATATAGAATGTACAACTTAAATTACGACCGGGAGAGCGACGCTTTTTTACTCTATTTCGATCCGAGAAAATTAAGTGAGTGGGACATAAAATACGTGTAGCGGTAGTATTAAACAGGAGTTGTCTAGTTTGAAAACAGCCGGTGTACATCATTTTCATCAACTTTTTAAAATTGTTCAGAGAGAGATTTTTTATCCCCAAAGGTTTATTTTGAGACGAGAATATCTTTGTTTGGACAAGGGAGGAGCAGTGGCACTAGTAAAACCTTTTTTTTAAAGCGATGCGAAACGTAATACAAAGTGTGACCTCGTCCCTCGTCATATCATCGCATATTTTGTCCTAGCTCACGTTTATACAGTCTATATGTACTTCCTTTTCTAAATCATATAAGACCTTTTTGCTCTATTCTAAGACAAAGTTGCATGCAGTCCGCATTTTTATAATGGAAACCGTGCGTGGAAAACTTGTCTATAAAAAATCGTTTGCATCTTATTTTCTTTCATGTAAAAATAAGTCGTGTGTGTTTAGCGCACTTGTGAGTTGACATTGCCAAATACAAGGTATAATGCCATGGCCAAGTCCAAAGAGATTTCATTTTGGCAAATGAACATGATTAAAAGTTTCAAACGTCTTGAAAAGCGTGAGCATACCGAAAAATATGCGCATAAACGCGGATGAGAATAAGAAGATTTTTTTTATACATTTGAATACTTTGCATTTTCATCTGTCGCCTTCCTCATAAAAGGTTTGTTGGGATATAATAAAAGAACAGGAATGTGTTGACAGCAATTTGTCTCGAAACGTCATCAAATTAACCATATTATTTAACAAAAGCTTAACGAAAATACTTAATTTCATTCTAGTTCAATTTGTAAAAGCTAAGGATTACTTTTTTTGAGGATAAGTAGTAATTATTTGTGTCTTACACTGCCCCAAAATCAATCCAATAAAATTAAACGAATAAATTTAAGTAACATATGTCATCAGAAGAATTTATTAAATCATATTTAATGCCATAAAACCATTAGGTCTTTTCATGGGTTAGGTAAATAATGTTTGAAAGTAGTTAATTCTCACAAATATAATCCAACTTTTTGTGCGACGTTTTTAAGCTTGTGAATTATAAACCCGGCAAAAGTAAACTTCTGCAACAAATTCATGAGAAATAGTAAAAAATCGTAACAGTACCTATAATTTAAAAATGTAGAGGAAATTCTTTCTTACCGGTTAGGTTTTTCTCCGTCACAATGATTACCAAGTTTGAAAATTTCTCTAAATTCACGAAAAAAATCGAATGTTTAGCAATAACTATTTTTGATTTTTTCACTTTTTATGCTAAAGGATGTTGCTACTATAATAGCATGACAAAAATTATGATGCACCTTTTAAGTACACAAATGTGATTGTCAAGAAGACGGATGAGTACAAGTGCTGTTTTACAAGTTTCTTACCATAATATAGTACAAGTATGAATTGAATTGTGTAAAGAAACCAAGTTATAAGTTTTCAACTCTTTTTTGGGTACAAACTGTGGTGGAAGAAGAAGAAAGATATGCCTAAGGCAAAAAAGTTACAGTGAAAAACGATTCCTTTTTAGATAACACAAAAGTTGAGTTGATGAGAAAATCATCGAACGTTTTCCTCGCTGGTCTTTCACAAATTTATTAAACATGTACGATATTTTTTTTTGAAGGAGTCAAGCACGCCAAGTCACGTTTCACAATGAACTTTTTTAATAGCACTAAAAATATACTTTTAGAGTAATACTACTCTAAAGTTACGTACACAACAGAGGCAAAGATTAGCTGTTTTGAGACAATCAACGGCGGTGGTGATATGACGTTGATGATGTTAAAAATACATATTTTTTGAAGGTTCTCTGCAAGTATTTCTATATACATCCCATTTCAAAGCACTGGTTATATGTATATTCGCGAGGTCATAT
The DNA here is from genome assembly GCA_964034955.1 of Orchesella flavescens. Taxonomy (NCBI): domain Eukaryota; kingdom Metazoa; phylum Arthropoda; class Collembola; order Entomobryomorpha; family Orchesellidae; genus Orchesella; species Orchesella flavescens. The sequence goes on along the minus strand of OZ035955.1, from coordinate 12,400,176 downwards.
TTCCCATCTGGAATTTTACAGCAAAAGAATAATTTTGATTCTCTTTGTCTCACTCAACTCTCGTGGCACGTTTGATGTCTGCTGCAAGACTGACTCATGAAGATTGGAGTGAGCTGGGTGAAGTTGAGGATGGAAAGGAGCAAGGGAAGCAAAAGCATTATGAAACCTCTTCCCCTTTTCCTCTGTTCTATACACGTACTTTGCTTGACGCTCACCTACTTTCTTTCCCAACTTCATTCCACTACTGTTTCTCTATACAGTAGGAGCATGTCATGACTGCGACACCACCACCACCACCATCGTCATATCGTCACAATTCACAAAAAAAACAGAGAAAGGGCAACCTACGCTACCTTAGTACTCAAGTTGAGTGGTCGTCTATGACATTGCCAAAAAAATTGTAACATCTAGCAGCAGACATACTGTGCGGACATAGTATATATAAGCGTGGACACGCAATAAAACGCATTTATTATTTAAGAAATCTATTTTTCAATGGTAACTTGTCATTATATCGATGGACTTAGGCTAAAAGGATAACAAAAATTAAGTGAAAAGTCTTAAAGTAACTGTGACTAAAAGGAATGTGAGTGCCAAGGAGGCGTATGGGAAAGAGGCAGATCCAGTAGTTGGATTCGTAGGCTCTTTAGTGAACAGCGAAACGTCCAGTTGTCTGCTAGGGTCTGAGCAGGGCACCATCGCATTCCTAGATACAAAAATATAGGATCAAATTGTTGAAAAATGTAAATTTTATGCAAGCAATAAAAACATGTTTTTTTTCTGGAGGTTGCTCCTTCTTACTGAGTTGAAGAAGTTGAGAATACGTTTCGAGCTGTTACTTTCAAAGCGCTGTTTTGGCAAATTATATCACCCAACGTGCGACTTCTCAAGGCAGCCAATTGTTCTGGGGTGAACCGGCCACTTGTACCTTCATGAGTGAAAAAGTATCTGTCGCCTTTCATCAAATTTCTGAACTGTATTGCCTGGAAGGAAGGAAATATACCAACTGTGTTAATCATCTTTATAATAATATTGATATTAGATAATAGATGTTACTTTTTATTATTGGTAGTACCTGAATGCAAACAAGAGTGCGTCCTGAAAGTCCACCTTGTACAGGGTTTTGTGATAATCCACCGGTGTACAGATCAATATCTTCAGGAGTCGCATACGTGGCTCTAAGTCTCTCCCAGGCTGCTACACTAAAATCGGCTGGTCTGTTTTCCCAAGTGGTCAGAAGAGGAGTTATATTGCAAAAACCTCGGAACTCGTTATATGATGGCGTCCCATGGTCTCTGCCTCTCTATTTTGTAAAAATTAACTTTTACAGTTAAGGATTCCATCGTATTTTAAAATGCTATAGACATTAATTTTTACTTGGACGTTTCTTGCTGCAAGGTCTGTTCCAACGAAATCTGGACTCATGAACAAGTGATCGCTCATGTCTTTGTGAATTTCTGAATCAAACGCTTGTGCGAATTGTCGGGTTAGTCCGTTGAGAATTAAATCGTAACCGGAAAGTCCATTATCATTTGCGTAATTATTAAGTATCTATTTTTTTTAAATCAAAAGTTAATTATATCAAACGACAACATTTCTTTTCTCTTTTCTAAGTGACGCCGACGACGACGAGTGGCAGATGAAGCAACTGTACCTGAGCTGAACTTAAATAATTTTCCCTAACGTTGTAACTTCCCACAATGGTTTCATTCAGCATTAACTGAATAAGTCCATTTACTAGCGTATGTCCAAATCTGAAAGTTTAATATTTCTCAACGTCAAATAACAGTTATAAAAATGCCGACGAGATTCAATTAATGGCTTGGTGTCAGCTAAAGAGCTAGCTATATAACCTGTATGCTGCGGTTGCAAAGGAGCTGATAATCGTGGCGTCAACAGTTGGGTCGTATTTGGTATATCCGCTGTTTTCTGTCACTGGAGGCAGTGCAAGTTCCCACTCGGTCATTGCATTTGGGCCAAGAATGGATGGGAGGAATTCATTGTAAGTGACCTGTTGAATTTCTGCTGCAATGATCCGACGGGTTTCTTGGTAAATCTTTTCATCATCCCAGTCCGTCAAATTGGCAAAAATATTTGCGATTCTGTTGTGCTCACGTAGAAATACTAAACGATATTCAAAACAATAATTACTTGAGTATCTTATGATGTACCCCAATAATAATCGACGGATAAATTCTGATGTGTTCACATCACATACATGAATGCATCACAGTTAAACCAGGCATTTCATTGGCTCTCACGTCTCCAGCAATAATCGCATCAGATGAGTCACCAGGAACCACTTCTTTTCTGAATGGGAGAAATCCAGGATACAAAGCGTTTTCTGCAAGCCTTCCCTTTCGATAAGCACGCAAAATTGAGGCAACTGCTTCGTTAGGTCCATACACCATACCAGCGTCAATGTATGAGGTGTGAATGTTCATTTGTTCCCGGTGTGTGATTCCAGCTATTGTTCAGTTTAAAAATAAAGTATTTTAGTCATCGGGAAAGCTTAAAATGTAAGTAAGAAGGAATGGACTTTTGAAGGCTTTAGTTTTTAAATACTTGGGTGAGGGAAACAGACGGCGGTAGACCTAACAAAGTCCAAGCATCGAATTGGAGTGGTTCCGTAGAATGGATCCGAACTTTGAACTCCAATAGCCCAGCATCCACTCACGTTTTGTTGGCAACATGCATGATCTTTTATAGAAAGTATGACATACAATAATTACTAACGATAAGCATTACATTACCATATATGATGACATTTCAATAGAAACACAACTTACTATCCACTGGAGTTAACCTATTTTAAAACAAAAAATGTATAGGTTTTTAAATATGAGGCATTACTTTAAAAGGCCAAATTTCATGGAGTATTTATTTATGTGATTTTTACGTGATGTCGTGGTCAAGAAATTGTCCAAACTGAGGCACCATATGAGTGGCAACTGTTTCAAATTTATCATCGTTACCAGTATTATTGCGATGAATCTTTAGCGTGACTTCTCGTGCTGGAGGCAGGGTGCTATCTAGTCCACCTCGGGGCTGATCAACTTGAAAGTAAGCTGGCTTAATCAATCTTATATTTGGCATATTAATTGATCCCCAATATGGATTCTCTACATTGTTGCATGTTCCACGAAAGGAACGGTACTTTGAGGTGGGGTCGCATCCCAACTTTGGTAATTCACACTCTTCAGGCAAAGCTTGTCGTAGATGTGTTAACGCCGATGAGCGGTCAATTTTATACCTTTACAAAAACATGAAAAGTTAGATGCGATTCTTAAAGTTTCAAAAAGAGTTGAATCCTTTCTCTTTAAAATATTTCAAACGCACTTGTTAATTAGCTGTTTGTATGCATCTATATAAATGCTGCTAATTCTGCCGATTTCTTGTGTGTACTTGGTACTCTTTTTCAACTCTCTGGGATTCTTTTTAGTCTGAGCTCCATTTATAAAAGCTTGATTCATTTGCTCATCGTACTTTTCTGTGGACTCCTATTAAAAATAAAATTGTTGAAGTAAAAAAGTAATCAAATTTAAACGCGAGGATAGCCAGATATAAAGATTAGCTACTTTCTTACTTGTATAACTCTCTTAACTAGGAGCGTTTCCTCTTGGGTTCCAAGATCAGAGCCTGAAGCGTGGACTAAAACAAATCCAACACTCAAAATGACTAAAACTATCGCTGCCTTCATTTTTCCACGTAAACCTTCAAATGGTCTGGTCAACTAATGACTAAATGTTTCCCAGTTGGTGTGACTCCTTCAATATCCACTTTCATTAACGTAAAATGAAAGATTGGGCTCAAAACCTTTTTTGGAGACGATTTTCATACGCACAAACTATAGATTCATTGAGCGTGCGAATATGATTAATATATCTTATGTTTATTTTTTTATTGGCAAAATCGAAGGGATTAAGGGGATCACTGTGGCTTACAGAGTGACCAAATGAGAAATGATGGAATGGAGATAATGGGTTTTAAAGGTTTTGAAGACTTTGGAGGATGATGCTGCTGCTGATAATGATGCTGTTTCTTCATGTTAACTTAATATACATGGTTGATTACAATGTGTAAATGATAAAAGGATAAATGTTTGACAGGCATCATCATGAGTAAAAATCAATGTAACGCTTAGTTTGTTCATGTCAAGTACAAGATAAGAACACCAACAGACAAAAATAACATTAACCTAATATTTAGCATTTAAGCTTTTAGTTGATTGTGTTAGCAGTCAGGCATTTTGCATTATTCACTTCAAGCTAACCTTGATGCGTCTTTCTAAATAGTATTTTGATAACGTCAATATTTACCATGTGTCCAGCATCGCTCTTGAATTTCCAATAGAACATAAAATGAGTAATTATATGGACCTATAGTCGGTTTTGCTACAATCTTTCTGGGTGATATGATTAAGGAGAAAATATGATTCAGTATTAAAGTTAAAAAGTATGTGTCATGCCCACTCTGCTTGCAGTTAAGTTGAAATTATGCAAAAATAAAAATTTATTTTCATATCTCGACAGTTGAACATCCCTTAATTAGGTATGGATGCGCTGATAATTATTGCAATTCAACATGTTATAGCTACATGCATTTCAAACACTGCATATCTTTAACGTGTGTAATTGTGGCGAACAAGGATTAGTGAATGTCAATTGTGAGCTTCGTTGTATTATGAAAATATCCTGTTCGGATGTTTTTCAAGGAAATGATAAGATAATTTTTGGAGCGTAACAAGAACAAGTGTCAATTGTTTAATGATTTTTCCTTGATTTATTTAGAGAGATGGCCGCACCCACACATCAAAGATCAGAACCGCTCCAGGAGGAGTTGCCCGCAACATGGCTGAAGCATTTCGGAAATTGGGCCACGAGCCCGTCTTCCTTTCTGCAATCGGAGATGACCTGTTTGGACGGGAGCTAATGCGACAATTTGAATTGATGAAGATGGTAATTGTTTATGTTTTGAAAATGTCTGTAGTTGTATTTATATGCACTATCAAGAATAATGATCAAATTTGATTTTGACAGGATGAGTCAAGTATAAAAATATCAAAACATTCATCCACAGCAATCTACTCAGCACTTTTAAATAACAAAGGAGAATGTTTATTTGGTTTGGGAGACATGCGCATTCATGACGAAATAGGCAGTGATTACATTCGTCAGCATAGAAATGTGATTGAATCTGCCCCTGTCGTAGTTCTTGACGCAAATATAACCACCACTACAATAGCTAGTGTGTTGGAAATTTGCACATCTTCTCGGACGCCAGGTAGGTACTTTACAAGGGGCATTATGATACACATCAGTGACCATGAAATAATACCAAAATACAATATTTATATTATCTGACAATGGCAACATCCCTGATCAAATACAGTATGGTTTGAGCCAACTGAAATTCGCAAAGCTCGAAAAATATGCAACGTCCCGTGGGAACATCTTACAGCACTTTCCTACATATCACCCAACATACATGAACTTCAAAGCATTGTGGAAGAAGCCAGAAGATGCTCAATTCATTCATATTCAGGAAATATTGAGAGCAATAAAGTTAGCTTCCAAGAGGTTCCTGACCACCTAAAGGGTGCACCAACAGAGCTTCAATTGATCACAGAATGCTTTCAAATGTTGCCAGCTCTTCAGGCCATTCTGCTGACGAGAGGAAAAGACGGAATAATGGTACGGTGCAAACAACAACAATTATTTTAGATATCAAATTATATATTGATACTTATTTCCCCGTCTTAAATGACCATGGTGGTTTGGAATTCTACAGGTAACGTATAAAATAAATGGGAGCCTTTTGGAGTCAGTCTGCTATCCAGCTCCACAGTTATCCTCAGAAGCCATCATAAGTGTTTCCGGCGCCGGTGACTGCCTTAACTCTGGCTTCATCTCCGGTTTGCTCCAAGGCTTATCTTGGGACTCTTGTGCAAAGCTCGGAACTGCGTGTGCAACTCAGTCCCTGCAATCAATCAAAAATGTCCCTGACGCATTCACTTTCTCCGTCAATTAGTACTTGGCCAAACAGCGAAAAAAACACGTCATAAATTTCTTCTCACGTGCACATAACATTCAACAAAGCAACCTTGCGCCTTTATCATGATTTATTTGTAGAGAGCTTATACGAGGTGTTCAAACAGAAATGAAAATGCCAGTCATTTTAAATTGGATTAGCATAAAAATGTCCACATACATACATTCATTTATATTGTGTGATGCATGCTAAATCCACCATGCTTATCCATCCACATACTTGGGCATAGTTTTTTGCATGACTTGATTTGATTAGAATAAAAGTTATTTTTTCGATAGCACTGAAGCTAATCCGTTTTAAAATTGCCTATCTCAATTGACCGTTCAATCCATGACATGTAATCAGATAAAAAAATGTTGTGACTACTTCCGTAGGTAGCGTTGCCACACATGCAAACACAAAGTATCATGACAGATTTATATATTTATTTATTAAAACAGGCCATCAGACTATTTATATGAGGCTTACAGCGTAAGATGTGTAATATAGTTTCTTCATTGCTAACGAGCATAAATTATAGATAATTACACCTCTCTCCCTTCACATGATATCATGTGAAGTTAAAAGTAAAAGTTACAATGAATATATAAATGTTTGTATAATTTGATTAAAACAATTCGCTCTTATTGTTGTCTCTCCGATAAAATGTGAAAGTTGTAAAACATTTATGAATGGATTTTGATATAAGGAATTTTTTTCAATGATTTTAATATTTGTAAATACCACAGTAGTTTTGTTTCAGTAATATAATATACTATATATTTACGTTTATGACTCAAATAAAAACAGACTTTCATAATCACATGATGACGACGATGATTGATGAATCATTTACAAGAAACGCGTTACACCAAATATTAAGTTGGTATACAATATATCACAATAATTAAAATTGTCACTATAAAATACCTTTTTCTAGCTAAGAAGATGACTGATAGAAATGATGATGGTGGCCAAGTTAAAGTGAAAAATTATTGGGTGTTTTTAGTTAGATAAAGCTTCTTTGTCAATTTGGTACACCTATGAATTTTTTAGTTTTGTTTTAAAGTCAGGACGATGAAGCGGATTATAGTTATGATAATTTTTTGCTATAAATATATTTAAAGATATAATACATAATTTGTTAAGTTTAGTTAAAATAATCTGCAGTATCTCATATAAAATCTGAATGACCTAAGAACTCAAGCTTTGTCGTAGGCATTGTGGCTTTTGATGTTGTGCACAGAATAGCGATTGTACATGCCCCAAACGCTGTTCATCAGTTTGGAGTTGTATCGTGCCGGTGGGGTCGGCTGTGGTGGGGCTGCTGTAATATTAATATTAAAATGTAAGTAATTAATGACACCACTTACTTTAATTTAAGGAACTTGAGCTGTTACATAAAAGTTAAGTAACTAAATAATTACCATCAGCATTAGAGAAGCTCATTGAAGGCTGCTGCTGCTTATCAAACCTCTCCCCATTGGCGTTGAGATTGTTGCGCACCTTGAATGCGGCATGAGCTCCCATTGGAATCGACGACATTCTGGATGCCCCACAACCTGCACACACAAATACACACAATAATCATTAGTCACTCATTCAATTCAGGGTATTCATAATGCGTTGAAGCTAGCAGCTAGAAAAAATGTTGAACTTTGGTCGCCTTTGACCTTGCATATCTTTATACAAATGCAGACAGTAAATGTCATTTCCCAAATCTGTTGACATGTACAAAAAAAAATTCATCAAAGTGACCTGTTCAACTTTGCTAATCTGTTGCAATGCCATATATGGGTATGGACACTGGATTGAAAAACTGTCTTATCAGTCATAGTTAGGAAAGGTTATCACTAGAAGAAAATGTCAAATAAAAATGAACCAATGCACGATATTTGAGAAGCTCGCATCATATCTAATTGTTTCAATAAGTACATGTAGTCCAGTTCATGACCTGCTAATGCTACCTTTGAATATTATTAAAATTAAGAAATTCTCGAAAAAAAATATTTGAAATGCTTACTTTTGCAGGTGGGCAAAAATGTCGCCTTGAGCAGCTTGTCTTTTGAGACAACTTCACTTCTCTCCCAACCCAACACTATAGCCCTCCCAAAACTATAGTTGCGTTTGACTCTCATAAAATTTTTAAAAGAAGAATAAATGAAGTGATTTTTAGAGTTGAGTTTTGGGGTGAGAAGAACAATCGTAATCTGGACGGGATACTACGATATATTCACAATACTTTGTTATAAACAAAAAATATTAAATTAAAAAAATTGTTTTCAAAATACACGACAGACTTTGTCTGTTGAATGAGATCTTTAGAGTATGACTGAGATTCAATATTCTCTCAAGAGGTTAATGTCCACAAGTTTCTTGGAAAAGTAAAAATGCAAAATTTTTGTCTCCGGTATATTTCTTTTTTTTTGAGAAGACACACTTCTACACAAGCACTCTTCACTGAACCAAAACGGAACACAGGAGCACAAAACACGCACGACAACTTGGAGAGGTAAAGAGGAGGACGATGAGACGCTGGACAAAGTGGTCGATGGACTGTTGGCTTCTTGGTTCCTACCAATCAATTTTATATTGAAGAAGGAGAATCCAAGCAAGATGATGATGATGATGATGATGTTTCACATTCATACTTTTAAGCATTTAAGCAGCTGGGAACATTGTAGTATAGTTAAGAGAAGAAGAAGATCACGTCTTGAGAGGATGCATCACGACACGATTTTATAAGCACAGAAGGAACTCTGTTTATGTGACTTTGTCCACACGATTGAAAAAGATAACATGACGATGTTACCAACCTACCATTCACGAAGGCACTATATACACTGGAGTCAAACAGTTACTTCTTTCTTATTGAATCTGGGAAGGGAAAACAGATAAAAAGTTCAATACATATAATATATACTTATATAAGCTATGGGTAACGTGGGCTTAAGTTGGGGTCTTCTTGGATTTAGTTTAGTAGACAGCTTAATAATAATATAACATAACCTCTGATGTAAATTTTTTATGCATGGGAAGGATATTGAAAGCTTATCAGGAAATGGGAATTGTATTATAATATATTATTATTGCACCAATGAAGTCATTAAGACATAGACTATAGACATATCATGTTGTAGAAAGCTATAATGAAAGACTTTGAAAACTGTGCAAGTCAACGTGACAAATAAAAAACGATTTTTTATTAAGAAACAAATTATTAGTTAACAAAACCCACAATTTAGATTTTGACCAATCCTACATGATTTAGGAGGCGGAGAGCACGTACGTCAGTTCAAGTATCGGCATCATCGCCTCCTCAGTTTCTGCTATCAATAATAAACATTCCTCATGTATTATGCAGCTCTGCCTTCCCGAATAATTTGATTCTCATATAAAGAATAATAATAATACGTGTTCGCTTGTAAAAAAATGTATCATCAACACGATATTAACAAGATACTTTCTGAAGAAATGCGTTTTAACCTGCTTCTCAGTATCAAAATGGCGATATGGTGGTTCAACTAAAGTTTTGTGGAACAGACAGAGGACAAATTAATTTTTAGGTATATACATATACAAATATATGGCAATATATTCAACTCTTTTATGATATATGATATGGTGACGATGTTGATGAGTTGAGTCCATCTTCAGCAGATCTTCCAAAAATGATGAAAAGTTGGTTATCAAATAGATACTAACCTTTATTCTTCATTTCAGAACGAACGGATCACTCATCGGTCAGACTCACGTAACTGCATTTTCATAAAAGTTCTTGTGAACCTCTCTAGGATTTCACGTGCTTGGTGACTGCTCACATACACATTCAACCTTAATCAAGATTTTTGATCATTTATGCTATGTTTGATGTTGTAGAAGTTGTAACAAGCTTTGATGATGCTGACACATAAGAAGATACAGATAATAGGGCATGTACCTAAACAAAGGTGAAGATGTTCAAGCTTGTAACTTGTTGCAGAGCTGATATTATATTAGACTTTGAAAGTTGCCAATCGCAGTAGTTTTTCCTCATAAATCTAGTCTGTGCGCAAATTACTTGGAAATTTTGGTGACATAAATCGATCAATTTTTGTGCATGGTAAAGCATCTCTTTTTGTACAAATGTAGTTATTTATATGGTGTATGGTCAGCTAAAATTTCATGTGATTTAGTAAATAAATACACCTGCATTTTAAACATACTGAATGTGTTCACTAAAATAGATGAAAAATTATGTAGTGTTTTTGCTGATTCAAATGCAATATCTTCCCTCTCTCTCTCTCGTAAGTTATTGATAAGGATTAAAAAAGAGATATCTTTCAACTCTACTAAATGCTCTTTGTACTCCCAACTTGTTGAAAGAGTGACTATTGGAAGACCATGAAACATGATATGATGCATGACATCATTCCCAGTGTTAAACTCATATTTTAACTAACAAAAACGACTAGATTCACCTTTAACAGGTTTAAAGTTCAATGATAGGGGTGGGTGGTGATGGTGGACCAACGTGATGGACGAAAAGTTTCTTGTCACAAGCTTAGTACAAGATAAGGATGGACACACCTCCACAAATTAATAGTAATAGAATCTTTTTACTACACTTTTTGCATCTGCCACTACTCCGTGTTATCTTACCTTACCTTCCAATTCCAACGTAGCTACCTACAAATGAATGTATTTAATTATTGTAGCAGCACAACTTCACAAGTAAACTACATGCGTGATTGATACACAAACTAAACACAATTTTCTCTTCCTCGTATGAAAAACCATAATTTTTAAGAATGATGTAATATGTGCATTATGTGTGTCTTCGATAAAATACTTCATTGCATACCAATATCAATGAAAGGTACTTGTGGATATGTATGTACTTACTTATGCTTCGTACTTGTTGAATAAAGGATTCTTTGTAGAATATTAACCAAATCAAGTCGAGACAGAAACGGTGAAGTCCTTTTTGTTACAGTCCGTGCTCATCATTTGTCCTTGAAGCTTATATATGAAACTGTCGTTGTGAGTGTTTCAAAATACATTCTTGGATGGATGTAACCGGTTCAGGGCAATTTTCCTTGATATGTAAATGCGTCTCGGAAGGAAAAACAAAATATTATCTCTCTTGAAATACATAGGAAAAGGGTATGAATATATTTACGTGGATATGAGACAGATTTTAAGTATACTGACATATTGACAACGGCACCCTAAGGTACTACCCTACCACACCACAATATGCATTTTGTATTTATATTCATTTTTCATGTTATGACTGAAATCTTATAAGATACCATATTACTTGCCGCATTATCCATTATAGGAATTTTGTTAATGAGGAGACATATATATTCTGTATTTAATAGTTATAGCTGAAGCTAATACCAATAATAATAATAATAACTCATCATCATGTTCGTTTCATTTCAACATAATTTGGATTGCGTAGTTTTTATCAGCAATTTTATGGATGTTATACTGAGCTACTGTCCAGCCCCCAGCCTAAGTGCACAAGACACACCTCCTTGTTTCTAATACTAAACAACCTCTTGTCACGTACGTCTCACATCACACGCCTCCAAAACTTTGTAGACTTGCATCATCTACTTCCTTTACAGTATAGTATAGGAAATTATAGGAGTGATGTCCAAAACTTTATCTAATCCCATCACCATCACTAGCGTCGCCGCATGTGACAAAAATGAATGAATCTCAAACAACATCTGCAGAATTAAATTGTTTATTCACGTCATCCATCCAGGATTAAAAAAAATATTTTGAAGACTGACATTGCCAAATTCATCTTATGTTGGCACAACACACCTCTGCAATGTTTCGACTTAATCTTCACATGACTTACTTTTGCTTGAATGAATGATGCGTGCTTGTGTTATCATCCAGATTTTGATGTAAACAAGCAAAAACAAGCCTCTTTTCTGACTTTTCCGAACCGATAAGGAATAGTATGGAATATATCGTATAATAATGTCATGATTCTTATGGCCTTCCAACAAAATCCAACGAAACTCTTGTCGTAATTTCATCAGTTTTTTCCATACATCATATGCAAAATCTAATGCTCAGCTCATTTGCGTCAATCAATTTATGCTAGTAAATAAATAAATAAATTAGTGACACATTTAGGCTAATTTTTTGTATTCAACTTTTTTATTCCTTTTATGAATTATTTGTTTTTTTCATGCCACTGCATTCCACTAATTTGAATATTCCATTGAAATATTATTACTGTAGTTTTTTCTTTTCTTTTGTAAGTGTTTGTATACTTCGTGTTCGTTTTTGCACATGACGAGTTGAGTTGCGTTGTTGAATATTTTTATCAAGACAATTTATTTTTTGACACTAATAAATAATATCATAAGTCTATAAAGTTAAAGATAAATACTTACTTCTAAATAACAATATAGGTACATTAGACTGGAATCTTAAAAGTGATTTTGTGATGGTGGTGGTTGGTTATTATTTTTTTCTTGCATGTGTGGAGGTATACACGGCAGGGTAACTCTTTTTTGTTTGACAATCGATTTCTTAACTTTTCAATTATTGATAATTGATAATTTTATTCTAACGCGGAAGAAATATATTACTTTGTAGTGATTAATTTTTACTTATCGATAGTCAATAATGCCTCTTTTTGCAAACCTTTCAACAAGGTAAAATCTTGATTCATCCCTAAATATGTAAATCTTGTAAATTTTGCGGAAAAAAACTTTCTCCGCATAGTCACTTGATGTGAATATTGAAATCCTCAATGGGAATTACAATATTATGGTGTCAAATAAAAATATTCTAAATTCTAAAAGTACACAAAATTCTTAGCCTAACTGCATTATTTTGTTCTTGTTGATCATCATATTTATGATAAGACTGACTGACAGCGTTTGTTTTGTATTAAGAGGTCGTACACGTCATTTACAGAGTATGATACATACACATTATGTATATGCTTAGGCTGACAAGTATTGCATTATCTTTTGTTGACTTCATGATTCCTTAAAACATCACTAAAATTGTTGATATTATCATTATAATTAGCCATCTACCTATACAATTGTGAACATTTTTATTGGCATTATATAAACTTCAAAAAACTGGCAGATACGTAATTTTATAGTTTCGGAACATCCAACATTAAAAATAACTTAGATAAGATACTGTTCCGAAATTGAATCGGAATTTTGAATATATATATATTATGCAGTTTGTATGCTATATATTATGCCTATATTTTTTACAATTCCTGAAGTGTTTTTTTTGGAGAAAGCCACGCTTGAAGAAAGCATTTCATTTGCAACATTTGTGTTTGTAATAAAGGTATAACGAAACAATTTTCTAAACACGGAAGAGATTAAAATTGTGATTTTTTTGTAATTATTTTTGTTTCAGCCTCTCGGAGAAAAATAGTACGGAGCAGCAGAAGAGCTGATTTTTTTGTTTGAAAGAACGAATCATTATCATGTAGGCGCAAATTTGTTGCGCACAAATGTTTGTGTCTAAAAAGAATTAACAACAATTAATTTTTTTGTCAACAATCAGTTCAGAAAGTTGTCTACGAACGAGAGATTATCATAGATGCGATGAAGGATAAATCGTAAATGTCTAGGATAAAAAGAGCAGTCCTCAGATTACATTGCATTTTTTGCTCACTTAGTTTTACTAAAAAGGAATCATCTTTTGAAACAGCACCTACAGTAGCATATTTTTATATAATGGGTAATGTAAATAGATAACCATATCCCTTCAAATGGTTTCTCCTTTTGCACATGTGTTTTTTGCCTTTTGGAAATGTCAAAAAGCTCAAAAATTCATAAGGAGTCAATGAACGGGAAGGCGAAATTCTTATTTTTTTGTCATTCTTTATAGTTAATTTTCAGAGTCTTAATTAGTACTGTATTTTTATCGGTAACACGAAGTGGAAGCATGAATTTCATCTGGTTTGTGTTGTCCTCAAAAGACAAACTTTTTCTAGTAAACTGCAGAAGAATCATTAATTACTCGCTATACTACATAAGGGATGACAATTGACAATTCTTCGGTTTCAGAACAACTTCTTGATAATTAAAGCAGCAGTTCAATACTTTTGTTAAATTCTGGATTTAAAATTCAAAAGTACTTTAACTTTGGTTTCTTGTCACGCAACGCATTTGCGTAAAGATCCTGATTCACCTAAATATTTTGTCTTGCTCTTAAGCAGAAGATGAATTGGAAAACTATTTCATTGCCCCCACCCCACAGAGTAAAATTTAACATTAATACAAAGAAGTTGATGCGACCAAAAGGGATACAAATTTCCTAGAAATGCGTTACGTTACGATGCTTGTATTTTGCTAAATGATTACTAAAAACCACGTCATTAATCATCAAACTCGACAAATGAAATTGGAAACATTCCTTGACGTCGAGACCCGAGCTCATCCAAAACCAGGCCTTCCATCCAGTTGTCATCTTCCGTTGTTTCATTTAAAATGTATATTGTGTCGCCTTGCCGGAAAGATATTTCATCCGAGTTATCCGCTTCACAGTCATACAGTGCTCGGCATCTCTAAAAAAATGAGATTGTATTAAATTAAAATGTGAAAGATAGAAAAAACAACTACAATGAAGGTGAAAGTAAGTATGACTGCTTACCCTAAATCTTTGAAGGTCCATTGGATAAGATTTAGTACCATTTGAGAGTATATTGCCAGCCGTTGCAAGAATCGGACTGGGAAGCGAAGTTGGCGTAACGGCAGATGAACTGCTGACAACAGTGCCCATCACACTAAAAGGACCACTTAAAGGTGTACTATGTTGAGTTGGCAGAGATGAAGTTGGTGGGGATGTTGCCAAATGTGTCTTTCTTAGAGGTGGTGGTTCCCCAGGCGGGATGACCAATCTCCCTAGTCCCAATTTCCCAATTAGAGAATCCGACGGGCTTCTGGTGTGGTTAGAAGGGGATGGTGGTGGTGGAGCAACACGTTTGTGTCGAGCGTTTTTGATCGAGAATGTACTTCCAGATGATAGTGTCCCACTAATAGGAGTTGATATACCGCTGTTCCTCAAGTCATCTACAGAAAACATGCCTACTTCCATTATAATTCGCATCACGTACTCAACTCCTGTCCTGAAAAGTTTGAGATCCCTTTTCTACAGAGTTAAATCTTACTTGCAGACTTGTAGGGACTCTCAATCATGAATGAGCTTGGCCGTCTTTTCTTTTCTGGTGTTACTGACGGGTCGTCCAACACAGTTGCCTCATCATCTGAAAAGTCGGTGGAATCTTCTGCTCCAAGATTCCAGTCGAAATCAACTGTCTCAAACAGTGTCTTCTTTCCCTCCATTGCATGCAGCAACTAAAAAAGCCGTTTCTCAAACTTTCATCCCTGCTATCCAACATTGATTTTTGTTTTAAATGTATATAAAAATGGATCAGTGGATTACCAGATCTTCCACAGCTTTATGCCCTCTTTGTCGTGATACCTCTAAAGCGGTCAGTTTCTCACTGTCTTGCATTTGGAGATCCACACCTGCTCTAAGGAGCAACTTTGTAGGCTCCATTCTCCCATACATTGCACAAAAGTGAAGGGGAGTGCTTCCACTCTTAGTCTTTCTATCTGAACCACCTGAATTATGGATGAGGAAGTCAACAATTGGTAGTGATGACTTTTTAATGATTGCCAAGTGGAGAGGAGTCTCCCCATTTTCCTACAAATACATCAAACATGATCATTAAACAATATGAAATAAAAAGAAATATATTAAAAGTCAATAATATTTGGAGCTAGCATTTCGAGTCACAAACCTTTGATGGTAATGGCAGCCCCAATTTGACACCCTGGGCCCAGGTTCTGACTAGTAATATCAAATCATCGGATTCTACAGCTAACTCCACTCTTCTACATAGCAGACTTTCGTCGAGATTCACTGGGGTGACGTACTTCTTGTCAACGTATTTTGATCTGATGAATTCAGTGCGCTCATCCCTACATCAAATGTCATGCAAGTTGATTCACCTTTGACCATCTTATACCAATTTTTTTCACAAGAAAACATCAAAGTAAACATTTACATTGTCGATGTAGGTGAAGGTTTGTGGCCAAGCCTGAGGTTTTCTTCCAGGATTTCATTAATCACAGTATTTCCTAGAGACACAGAGAGTATTAAAAGAGAAGGTGGGATTCGATCTAAGGAGATTGACTGGATGCGGGAGATGCCAACTCCCAAGGTTCTATGCACTCCTGAGCATTCGATGCAGACGATAACACCAAGGTTTACTGATAACCATGTCACCTCTGTAAACGCAAAGGAAATATATATTTGTTTTTAATGGAATCAACTTCGTATGAAAAGTACATAATAGGAAGAGTTTGTTTTTTTGTTTTACGAAGGAAACTAAAACTTTTCTCATTTCTGGTTGGGGTACATGAAATTAGATTTTGTAGGAAGTGTACGAGTATTGTACCTTTTTCCGAGTCACAATCGGCACACTTGTCATTTCCTGGAAGACGATGAACATGTCCCAAAATAGCTTGAGTCAACTCAAGCAGCCCATCGTTGTCAACTTTTTGATCAAAAGCTTTGGCCATTGCAGCTTCCTACAAAGTTTATATAAAGAAAAACAAAAACTTTTTGTGAAAAAATTACCAAGTTTTGGTTTGAAGTTGCTGGAAAAAAGAAAGAAATGCCAAGGTTCATTCTATTTCTTGCCTTGCTATTGAGTAAAACCGAGATCCATTCATCCGCTTCATCTTCACTTTGTAAATGATAGGTACGATTGTAACTAACAAGGTCAAAGAATTTCTTGTCATCTGAAACAACTTTCAATTGGCAAGTAAGAAGATTGACTTGAGTGGGCTGTTTACTCTCATCTCCATGAAATATCTTAAGAAATCTTGAAACAAAAAAAGAAATTTCAGTAGTTTTAAATAATGACAAAGTTTCCAAGAAAATAGTCTTTCAAAGAAAAGACATGCATTTCAAACACATTAATTGAGAGCAAGGGGAAATGCAAACTTGAGACAAGAGGCAGAGAACAAGTTGTTCTAATGAGTAGTCATAAAAAAAGAGTTTTCCCCTAGACTCTCCATCCAGCCTCGCCTTATTTCGTCTTCTTTCTTACCCGTCCTGTACTGCACATTTCCGTTTTTGCCAGACGCGTCTCATTTTCCCTTCTGATTTTTTATTCAAATAGCCAATCTTAGTTACTCCCAAACTTTTATTGCCTTGCATTTGATGAAGGGAATAGCTTCCAGGACCAGACTGATTCTGAGTATTTGCGCTCACGTTTGATAACTGGAAGGCAAGAAAAAAATGGCTCATCATTTCTAGTCATTAAACGCATTTATTTCATTAAATTACTCTCTTTCATTTAGTATTCAGATGGGAATACATAAACTACTGCGGGCTTGAGTAACGTTCGTTTTGGTTCTCCGCCGAAGCACGACATTAATCACTCATTCATTCCAAGTGTATTTACCACAAACACATCTCACGTTTTTGCCAACGAGGGAACATACAGTAATAAAAACATATATATAAAGTCTTCAAACGTGATGAAACCATATAGAAGGGCTACAAACTGAAATTCTCACAGGATTTGTCGAATTCTTAAAATTTTTGTCACATAAACAGAACAAACAAAACCCAGGGCAGTGGAACGATGTCACTTAAACCAACTGAATATAACAAATTAAAGAAATGATAAAAAAAATGATAAAAAAATTGGTAGTACATTCAACAGTGAGCCAGACACGGGTATACACGCTAGACTAGCTACCTCCTTCTCCAGCCCTGGAGTGGTTTTCAGCAGGTTTCTCAACTCATTCAACTTTTTCCTTTCCTCGTCTTGCTTTTGCCGAATCTTTGTGAGATTAGTTGACAAGATGGACACGTACGAGCCAAAATGTTCCATTGTTTTTAGACCGTCTTGAAAGTAGCTGTGGGTGGAGTGGCCATGAAAAAAAGGAGATAAAATTTAGTTTATAAGCAGATACGCAACGTGAAATGATGTGTAGCACTTTTCTCTTTTTAGCGAATCTCACCTGTTTAACGCATGGTAATACTCTACCAAATGTTTTAACAGCTCAACCCCCTTTTTCGTTCTGATTTCATTCACCTTCAGCAAGTAATCACACAGGTTCAACTGGAGGAGTCGTCGCTCTCTCTCTGTCTCGTCGGCTATCTCCGCAGGAGTCACTTCCTTGCGAAACATACCGGCATCCCGTGCCTGAGCCTTTTTCTCCTGAGGAGAGAGCAACATAAAAGTTAGGGGTATACAGCGGAAATTGAAAATTTGTCAATGAATTATTAAACCGATTCTAACCATCGGAGACATATGAACGTTCATTCTCTTAAGTGGAAGTAGTTTCTCCATTCTACAGTTTAACTGCAAATCAACCTGACATTTCCTACAATTTTTTTCCCACTCAAAGAACGTTCAAGTGCTCCTTCAGAAAATAGAATTTATGTACCTTTTCCAATTTGGAATGTCTTGTCTCGTAGTCTTTTAATGCCTTGTCAAAGGGCCGCCGCAATTCTCCTTTCACACCTCGAATATCTCCTTTGAGAAGGGAGTCCAACGGGAAGAGAACCATGTTTTGGAGATTTTGCATCTGAAAGTGGTTTCCGACAAACCCAGGAAATGAATTATTAGCCTATCATTTTCATCCCTGGAAACATGTACATAAAGGTTTCCTCGACACAGTTTTATGTTGCTTCAGTTGAAGATATTTCCCAGTATTGTACACGGGATAATATGTAGGATAGCGCGATATCTTACTCGTATGAGGAAGTATGGAAATCATAATAATATTAGATATACAAGATAATAAAAACTGTGTAACATACAAGAGTACGCTGAAGGTTGGAAAGCTCTTTGGTGACGACAGCGAATTTGAGAAAGGCAGCAGCCAACTCGGGCTCTTGACTAAGTGAGCCATTCCCAAGACGTTCCAGTGCCCTCGATAGAAGAACCTCACTTTCCACATGATTTGTCCCATTCTGATGAATTTGCTTGAGAGCCTTCTTCATTTTTATCAGACCCTCACGATCGGAATCCAATGTCTGTAAAAGCATTATATAAAGAGTTTTGTAAACCACAATATACAATGACACAACATGGGTGAAGTGGTGGTATCGAAATAGGTGGGGATCTGCAATAGCTGATGATAGCGCACGAAAAAAAAACTATAAAATGATGATGCTTTTTTGCTAATGTGATACGGCGCATCAGTCTATGACTCCATTCTCGTTTCTATTTACTTAAAGATTCCATCCATAAAGCTCATACATAAAACATTTTCACTTGCATGAATAATAACAAGTCACTACTGCTTCAAGTCGTTTACGATGTCTCTATTGTGTGGATATGCACTACATTATATATGCCGTCCCGAAATTTGAAATTATAATCATTTTTAAATGCATCATTTCTTCATTGAATATGCCATGTAACGCATTACTGGAATTCCTTCCGTCATTTCCTATTCACAACAATGAACACCAGTGACAGTGACACATTTTCAGGGCAAAAAAAAGGAAGATTAATAAAATCCATTCATATTCAATTCACCACAACTCCTTTTGTATTCATCTCTGTTAAAAAAGCTACACATTCCGCTTTTAAAAGTACTTAAAGAATTTCCCTAGTTGAATAGCTGAGTAGCATACTTTTCACTAGTTTTTATATGAAAAATTCATTTGACACCAGACAAATCCCTTCTGGAATATTTTGTTCCTGGAAATAATATAAGTTTGCCCTCAATGTAAGTAAAATCCCCACACACGTGGTGGTGGTGGTTAGTGGTGTCGAGTGAAGAGGAATGAAATGAAATATGCAAGTGCTTTGTAATGTAGTTTTTGTGTATCATCTGTCTTCTCAGAGTGAAAAAAGGTGTCAGAGTCTCAGGTTACCTTGTTCATTCCAAAAACAAACTGTCATTATCCCTATATACCTACCTAGCAGTGGTTCGTTTAATTCATGGAATGGAAGGTTTTATTTTAGAAGGAATGACATGACATGACGTGAAATAGGATGATATATACCACTCTTAAGGAGTCATTACAATGCAACATGTTCAATATAGGTCTGTAGAATGACATCAGTCAGTGCCGAGGAACTGGACTGAATGAAAATAATAATTGAATATATCGCAAGTTCCAGGCTTATCTCTAAAATGGAAAATGAAAGAACGACAAATCTCTCAACTTTAACAAATCAATATATACAAATGACAAAAGAGAGGAAATGGACCTACAGTAATCCCTAATCTCATAAACTTGATTGTAGTATATTGTACATAGGCAATCTTTTCTTCTACAATTGCAATCGCATTCATTCGTTCATCCGTACTTCCGTACATATCGTTCGATTCTTGTATGCATTATGCATATGATATGCATATTTTATCCGGTTCATTCCATTCACTCTGCTTTTATAAAATCAGTTTATAACACAGATTAGGGGATGCAAACGGGACGAAGAATGAATGAGTCCGGTGGAACACTTGTTTTACTTCAGACAATGTACGAGCAAATTTCTTTAAAATATCTTATCATCATTCATTATCTTGACTTGAAAGAACATCCTGGAAAAAAGTTACGCCCTATTCACAAAATTCGAAATGAGATGAAAGCTTCAAAATGAAGTTATAGAATTTCATATATCAACAGAAACGAAATGAAAGGATGATGCCAATTACCAAGTGTGTACCTACTTCCGCTCCGCTATTCCTATTACCTACCCTCTACCCTTTTGGACCTTTCTCCCTCTTCTGTACATTAACCTTATGCTACGTACAAATTCCATAGGTGATTGTGATTGCAGAATAAGTTTGCTACGAATGCTACTGTCACAAGATTTGATTTTGCTACGAGGGAGAACCTATTTCGATGAAACATGGAAATGGAAGCTCAGTTATTAACCGTGATGACTGTGTTCTGCCATGCGTTTGATATATTGAAAGCAAACACAAGTAACTACATAACAATGATCAATGATATAGAGAAAAACATGTTCTTCTCATAACGTGATTGATTAGTCATCCATAAATTATTAACTCATGTCACATGGTGATGGTGTGATTTTTCAATCAACGACAATCTAGCTTCCGGCACGGAGGTGCCGGAAGTTCCTTGTTTGATTCTCACTAGCTAGAGTTAGAGTTATTGGCTTACATTACTATTAATCTAAAGATTAACGTTGACGTAACAAAGAATCATTTTATCATGACAAAGACAACACATATTATTAAAGCATAAATATTACATGCCACTGTTGTTTACATAACCTAAATGTTCGACACCTAAAGAAAGGTAACCCGAAACCTAAACTCCCTCCCACTCGTTTCTTTTCTTACCTCTTCCATTTGCAGCACCGCATTTCTGCAATGTGGAATCCTGGAGACAAAGGTGGAAGTCGTTGGGGAATGAAAGTCATCCCTCGTTTCTTCGATGAACTCACTTGTTGAGATACTTTCCGGCATTTTGGATTATGAGATTCTTCAGTTGCAAATTTTCAGATTTTATTTTTCAATCGATATCTTCTCAACCAGCACACTCGACTCGTTGGTGTTTCCACTGTAAAGTGTTATTCACCAAAACCAAACGAATTACAACGAATTTAGCGATAATCACTAATCACCGATGATGAGCAGAATTTCTCTTCTGCTTTTTAATCACCACTTTTTCAGTCCTTTCCCACACTTCGTTTCATGATGATGATGATGACCCCAGTTCGACCATCGTACCACATGTTTCCTTGGAACAACTTCATTATTTTTTCCTTGACAAAATAAGCTTTCGGGTGGAAAGTCGACGTAATCCACAATCCGACATTTAGTTCAAACGCCTTTTTCAGCAAACACTTTTTGCTCCTTGATGATGATGATGATACGATTGTTTACATAACGTTTTTCTCAAAACACTCCTCCAATGTCGGGAAAAGTGGGACATCATCAATCTCACCCAACCTTTTCCTTTCTAGAGCCTCCGTCTAATTTTTTGTGCTACTTTTGCTACTTACTACTCCTTCCTCCGCATCGCATATCATTCGTTCGGGTCATAAAGTGTCTAGCGTGCTTGTCGAATGATCATGTTTTTGACGCGGACATATTATCTTTCTGGAAGGATTTCACACACACATAGTCAGTTGAACACACAAAATGCATAATATACACAATGCTTTTCTACGCGACTTCTTTAGCCCAAATATCTTGAAATTATCACGCAGAAAATAGCCTTCCCGTCATCATTTGGGGAGCATGAAGAAGCAGCAGCTCATAAAAAATGTAGAAGCTCTCCCGTCCAAACTATTTCATCCTCATTCTCCTCATGGGGCTTTAGTTAGGTTTGGTTCAGTTACGTCGCTTTTTTTATTTTTGCATTGACTCGATCGGTAAAAATCACACCGAGGATATATACACACAGTTAATGAGCTCCACCTCTCTCCTTGTCTCTCTCTCTTTCCCCGTCACTTCCTTCCAGCCCAACTTTTTTTATATATCTTCTTGGGGTCTTCACCTTACATAAATATAATTTGTTTACCCACTTTTTTGTTTTGTTTAGAAGGGTGCATAGATGTATCTTGTAAATATCCAGATTTAGACACTGACATCACATCACTTTCCTTCCGTTGCAAAAACCATAATGCTTTTATTTTCCTTCAAGGAAATTCGATTTACGTACGACTAAACTAATTTACTCCTCGTTTTCTTAAAGGTATCGATCGACTGTTTGGTTTTGTTATGTTGTGTTGTTGGTAGTATTGGAATGGAATGTTGAAATCAGGTTGCACGTTGCTTTTCTCCGTAACACATTTAGGAACCTTTAGATTTATCTCTTTCTTTTTCCTTCTTTCATATAATTGACGTGTGCCTTGCTTATGCTTGCGCTGTGTAAAAATATCATACATACACCATAGACGGAGAGGAGGAAAGTGTATCAGAAACAAAACAAGTAAGCGTTTTTATCCTTTTGAATTGAAATGCATTTTTTTTCTTGCAAAAATTGTGGGTTTACAGTTCTCCTTCCAGAGTATAACCACGACCACACAGAGGAGAGCTATAAACTGTTAAACACACACACACACACACTGGAAATTATGATATGTGAATGATAAAGTGTTCTTGGTTTTTGTGGCACTTTTCCTTTCTGTAGGTCTACATTAGTGAGCTACTACTCTACAATTATCCTTTAACTGACAATCATCATCACATCACAAAGAGGTGGTATATGTATGGTGGGCAGGCAGGATATTACATTATAATATAAAATGTCATGCTGCAGTCTGAGCACAAGAGCACACACACACACAATGCGATGTTCAATGTTCAGTTCAGTGTTGTACACGATTAAACCACTGTTTCTCTCCCTTTGTCTTTTCATTTAGGTATAGGCCTTAACAGCACACGATAATGAATAGTTTACGATTAGGATCTCACTGCAGAATACTTTTGGTTGAGAGTTGCTCTATACAGAAAGAAAGTTTGAAAAGGGTATGCTCTGTATATATTTGTAGTAGGAGTAGTGAGTAGCAGTATTAGGTATATATTTAGATAGTTTTTTGGCCAGTGTTGTGGAGATTTTTGTGCAGTAAACTATCTATCTGACAGAAGACTGCTCCACTTTGAGCAAAAAACCTAGAAAGTCAAACATCGTGATAGGATATGATGATGATGATGAACCCCTAAGAAACTATATATATACATATATTATATTAGTACTTGTTACAATAATAATAACAATAATAAGACGATGGGGATGATGATGAATTATGCTTGTGTCTTATGTTTTTTTTCTTCTTGTCTTCGTATGTATATAGGCATTCGATATAATCACATTACTAAACGTACACAAGGACTCGAGTCTCGAGCTCAGCCACTTTTATAGGATGCAAGAAAGGAGAGGAGAGAGAAACGTAGGTATACAATAACAAAAATCATTCAGTAGCAGCAGTAGCACGCTATATAGAGAGTGCATGTAATGAGTATACAGACTTAAAAAGGAAGGATATCACATCATCATCATCGTCAGCATCTCTTTTCTGTAGAAATGCATGTTGTGTATATGTGTATTGATATTAGAAACCACCATGAAGCCAAAGACCAAAACTATATTCCTCTGCTTCCTCTCTCTCTATCTCTCTCTCTCTCTCGCGTTTACTCACAGCATAAGGATGGGGCAGCAATAGCATGGACTTGAGTTTGAGTCAAAAAGTGTTGCTTTACTGTGATATAGCTGTAGAGAGAGAGTATTATAGTAATACTTCAGGCTCTGTTTGGGCTTGCAATATTATATTCATATATTTAGTAATAGTCACACTTTACGTGTAGCCAGTCCTCATATAGGTATGCGAGTAGAATGTAAGGCCACACAGTCAAAACTCCGTATTTACCCCAAGCCAGCCAGTGTATTTAGTTGCACAAGTCTTTTCCTTCTGATGATGATGATGTTACATGTGGAATATGGAGGTTTTTACTACATCAGTTGTATGCATACTTCTGTTTCTCTCATATGTTGGATAAAGACATTTAGTTGATAAAATGGCATGGAATGAGTAACATTTTGTTCTGCGTTACTTTCTGGTATCAGAACAGAACCAAACCGTGCAGAGAACTGTTGTGCTTTTTCATCATCTTCATGTTTCTTACACGACATAACAGAATATCATTTTCATAAAGGAAATGAGATGAGTGGTGATGGCAAACAGAATAAAAAAACTGTTGTGAATTAAAAATGTATTAATAAAGCTATATATATGCAAGTCTGTAGTAGTACACACACTGTTTCTCATTGTTACTGCATGAGTGACCGATGATATGATGATGGCAGGGCAGGGATAGGAACAGGGATAAGGTTCAGTTCAGTCAAAAAATAGAAAGGGTGTATCATAGGTATGAATATCATTATGATATGATCCTTTGGGATGTGGGATGAGGATTGTATATAGTTCAAAATAATATGATAATACTATGATACACACAAGAACTGATACAAAGTGTGGGCTCATATCATATCACCGTCATCATCACATCTCTGTAATTCTATAAACGTTGCAGGAAAGGAAACTCTCTTGTAGTCAAACTCTTATACATACAGCCAAAAAAGCAACCTGCAACTTAAATGTGTAATAAAAATACATTTTTGCTCGTTACATGAAGCAATTTAGGATTCGATTCACTTTCGTGAATTTCTGGCTATACAATTTCAAGCATATTTACATCTCTACAGATTGGGCTTTAGCAAGCCTATATTTAATGTGGTGATATGATAATATTATGTACGTACAATATACATTCTGTCTAAATATCAGATGCCAGTGTATAGCTTTTGCCTTTCATAATAATGATATGATGACGATGAGGTTTATAGAACGTACAATGTCTGTAGTTTGCTCTCACATCCAATCATAACTCATGTCATATTATTATTACGAATGTGGTAAACGGACCGAGAAGTGAAATGAAAGAACTCATGTAACCACTTAAACTTTTGATGGGTTTTATACCTTTTATATGTGTCAACTTGTATTCTCTGTCCCTATACATCTTCCTCTTGACTTGACTAGGGTTTTAGAAGATAAAGCAAAGGGTTGACTTTTCCAAATCCTTTGAGAGAATTTCTTATGCATACAAAAATATGCTAGACACTAATCCTGTGATAGATACTTGGAAGTAATAAAGCCAAGTCATTGCATTTTGCCTCGTAATGGTCAAGCAAGTAATCACTTGTTCATGCCTAAATGCCACATCTTTTTAGAGGTAGAAGCATTCATAGGGGTAACAGGAATGCTTATTAAGAGAAAAGTGAAGTATAAGAAGCATGCATACTACATATATATAAGTAATTTACCTAAAATGAATAACGCTGGATATTTGGCATTTTCAAGATATTTACCAACAATTTTCCCGTAAAAAGTAGGGTAGCGAAGAAATGTTAATTGCCAGTCGGTAAAACACTTGGATTGAAGCATGCTATATGGCATTAGCATAATATATCACAGGTCTGGTTCGAGGTTGAGCGAGGACAAATTATGAACGATATATGCAATGGTGGAATCGTAAACTTACTAAATACATGGATCGAGTTGAAATAGCTCACTCATCCAAATGGAAATTTTTACTTACGATTATGTTCTACCTGTACTCAATATATGACTATGATTACTTTTAACAATATTACCGTTTTACCTTTTTGAGATTCATTGATTGCATTGAATTTACATACCTGTAGCATATGATGTCATGTTAGCGGATCGTACTATTTTGGCCAAGTGTGATGACTAATTAATAGAGAATGAGCAAATCAAGGTACACATGAGGAGCGTCATCATTTTCAAAATTCATCATTCAATCATCAAGTCATTTTGCTTCACAAACATCAGCATTTTCAGCTTGAGCTTGAGATACAGCAACATGAAACGCTTCTGACATTGTATGTGAAAGTTTGTTATAGGGAGTTACATTTGTGGTGGTGGTAAGCATGATACATATATCCAACCATGGTACTTTATACTTATTCATCTACTATGTTCCATATCGTACTCTTCATTGCTTGGTTGAGGAATCCAAAAAGGATAAACAATTGGGATGGGCATATGATTTTCGCGTCAGCTTCAACTTTCCAGGTTATGTTGTTGTTTGTCCGTATGATGGCTTTTGAAGAGCTTTGGTGAAAGCAGGTAGAATTGAAAATTCATAGAAAAGAACTGAAAGAAAAAGTTCACTCCACTTACTGTTGCATGTAAAATATGAAATTGAAAAGTGCGTGCTAACTAGACCAATTGTGTGCAACTTGGGTATATGCATATTCAGTAGTGAGTTTTGGAATACAAATTCATTTAAAATGTCTTAACATCCAAGATTCAGTCAGTTGGGTGGGATGGCAGGAGGTATTATTAAAGGTAACAAAATAATGTATTATGAAGCATCCTTGCTTTCGAAAATGTAGGAAAGCGTATGTCTTCTACAGCTAGGACATAAGTTCCATTTCGATCCCCTAATAAATCCATGCACTCAATATATGATAATCATAATAGCTACTTTAATTTATGCATAACAGATATAAGGGAGATATACTCTTCGATTTTTGACCATAAGCCAGTAGTCCATCGGGAAGTTGACTTTTTTGTGAAGGAGTTTGAGGTAAACTCAATTATTTTATTAACAAAAACAATACGGGTTTACATGACTTTCTTTTAATTACTTATTGGTTAATTGTAAATGAGCAGGAATCCAGAGGTGATCGTGAGGTGGACAGATTATTTAAGATTTTAGAGAGAGTAACAGAGCTCAAAGACTCGGAAATCACAAAGGCCAAATCATTAGCTGATATTCACATCCCAAAGCTTTCAGCAGAGCTCCAAGTCGCAGAGTCAATCGCGGATACACTGCTAAGTAAACGGCTCAAAGCCGA
Organism: Orchesella flavescens; assembly: GCA_964034955.1. Classification (NCBI taxonomy): domain Eukaryota; kingdom Metazoa; phylum Arthropoda; class Collembola; order Entomobryomorpha; family Orchesellidae; genus Orchesella; species Orchesella flavescens. Next base: position 12,372,738 of record OZ035955.1, on the reverse strand, counting down.
AAAAGATATATCCTTGGAACTGGAGAGAAAAAGACAAGAGCGTTCAGTTGAATGGGACACTTTTGTGCATGACATGACCAATAAATGTATTCGCATTGACAATACATTTAAAGGAAAAGAAGACGCTGTGAGGGTGTTGTATAAAAAGGCAGAAGAAAGATTGCAACAAGAGCAAGAAGCCAAGTGTGATAGTGACAACGACAACGAAGGCGTTGACGAGTCTACCTCTTTAGACTGTGCCGAACACAACAACTCTAATAACTAATTTAAACTCCTAAACAGTTCAACAAGTCGCTAGTTAATAAGACTCGTTGAGAGGGAAACTCAATCGAAATCGAGTTTTACCAAAAGAACATTCCACTCACGACAATCAGTATTTTGAGCGAAAATGGGTTCTAAATCGGAAGATGACAGCAGAGCCTGCTTAGGACAACTAAATGATCCAAATGTGAAGATAAGCCCTGGAGAAGCCTACTTTTCTAACGTGGAAGAGCTACGCTTAGATGACAATTGGAAACAAAAGTCAGTACTTTCTATTGGTGATGTCAAAGAACTGTGGAAACTTCTAAAAAGTACCTCACCACCTGCTAAGTCAAATAATGGAAACAAAGATAAAGTGTATTTGCATGAGCTTCTTCTGGGATCAGATCTAAGCATTCCAGGACTTGAAGTGCCTAAGCGTAACCAAGCGCTGGAGAAGCGAATTGCTGAGCTTAGAAGTAGACTGGAGGAGAAAGAGTACCAAAGAATGACGAGAAATGTAAATACTTCCCATCCGTACAAAACGATTAAAGAGGATTCAATTGCTTATCAAAGTAAGTATTAAAAAAATGTTACTCATCAATTGCAACCATTTTTATAACTAAAGGTTAACTTTTCTCTACAGTGAAGCAAATGAATACTGGAATGGTTGCCGTGTTCCAGTTTTTAATATCGCTGGCTGCTGCCTTTCTCTTTGGCTTTTGTGGCATTCAAATCTTCCTTGGTGAGATGGAAATAGCAGTTCGACTTCTTCTTGGGATCGCTTTCGCAGTCATTGTTGGAGTAGCAGAATTGTATATTCTTATTGTTCATTTGGATGCAGTGGAGGAGCAGCATGCAAAAGTTGAAAAGAAATCACAGTGAATGCAGTCAATAGACATAGAGTATAGCTTAAGTTTATTGGTTACCATTTTATGATTCATTATTTACGAGATTCGTGTTGAACAAGTTAGTAGTTAGAGATTTTGTGATGTAATGTATTTTCCGCGGAGGTGATTTAATAGCTGTCTTATTTTCAGTCTAACGGTGAATTAAAAATAAAGATGTTAGGCAGCAATTTCGGTAGTCGACAACTTACTTTAAATGCATAACCAACCTATATGAGGCAATCATTAAATATTTTTATCGTTGATGGTATAATTTTTTCGTAATAAAGTTGGTTGATAAAGGATTTTTACATCCACCTAGTTTTTTTTACAACAAGACTAACCAATCAAACAACAAAGAATCGTAAAAAAAAAGTTTATTACAACTTTTCACCAATTTTATTATTATCACCTGAAAGCGCAGTAGTCGGATGATCGGAAAAGCTATGCATCTTTGTTTGATCTTGATTCCAAAATGTTGACCGGTATTCATTATTCGTGTACGATCGATTTCGTTAATATGTATTAATTTGAGCTGGTTTGCGTTTGGTTTGAAGACTGAGTTTTCATGATCAGAAAGAACAAAATAAATGTGTATTGTTCTAAGAATGATGCAAATTGTACTTAAAATTCAAATGACCTTCCCAATTTTACGTGAGTTTGTGATCTTTCGTCATGTCCCAGTCATAGTCGTTATTTTTCTACCGTGCATATGGCATCTACTAGTGTAGCTCAAGAATTTAAGTGCTTTAATTACTTCCTCAGAACAATTGGACATTATGAATGATGTGGTTTCACAAACCATTTATATTAAGCAATTAAGTGTGTTGCATAAACCGACGACAACGGCAAAATTACATTTGAGACTCAAATGTTCATCATTACAAATTACTGAGGTTCATAACAGAGTCTAGTTTCATACTGGGAGTTGCTTCATTGTTGCCGTTTTGAACATTTCAGCTTTCACCAGGATATATCCATCCTTCTGCCATCATGGGATATGTATTTCCCATGATAACCCTTGTGTCTGTGATTCTACTGGTCAATCATGTAACTTGCAAACACGATAAAATGTTGTCATTAACGTACACATATTCAAAAATTATAGATTTGTAAGCAATGTCATGATGTATGTACTAAAAATTTTAGGCAGCCCATGTAGAATCTGAACCAAGAGCTGTGGCCAACGCTGAAGGTGCAAGCTATTTAGCCCCATCTTCATTTGAAGAGTGAGTGTGATACGCAAACAAATGCAAATCTACTTATTATGTTATGGTGTGTAAAATACTATATTATATGTTTTATGGTTATTTAAAGGAGACGAAGTCGTCGCAAAAGGGCCCTTAGAGTTGGTCAACGGAACCAGCCTCATGTTTCTATGCCACAAGAAGTTACTGACAGCGACCTTCTGACGATAACTATTCCCAGCTGCGTCGAGGAAGGAACCGTACTTATGCAAGGGCACGATAACTATTTCGTTAAATGCATCAACAATCCAACAACTGGAGGATTTTATCGAATAGTCTACGTCTGCCCCAAAGAAATGCGCTCAGTAGCAGACACCTCCATGTGTATTCCACCTCCGGGAACAGACTGTTCGTCTTGCAATGGCGGTGGAGGCGTTGCGGATTTCGGAACTAACGGGTTGGTGTAACCGTCAAAATATTTGTAGTTTAGGGAATTCATTATAGTTTTGTTTTTCTGATACCACAGTGTCAATCCTGAAAGACATAATAAAATATTATATAACATATAAAACCACATGTCAACGGTTCATGGTTTCTTTATTATTATTTGCATCAGAAGTCCGTCAAACATAAGGGTGGTGAATACAATCGATGGTCTTCGAAGTGGAACCGCTAGCTATTCCCTTAACTCTGACAGTAATGCAGCAGCCGATCAAACAAAGCAACAGAAAGTAGAGGCTAATGGTGTAAATCGAGTTCAGCAAAACATTCTTGCTGAACATAAATCCACAACTACAGCCACAAACACTATCAGAAAAAATATTGAGACCAAATCCCATCAATACTCATCTACTCAACGAGGTAGCTAAACTTCACACCATGAAACGTGGCATATATTACAAATAATTATTCACATTGCTTATGAAAAACACTATAACCTGCATGTATTATAAATGTTACTAAAACATTCTTCCTTAAATATTTAGGCTCATCATCCCAACAGCAATCCTCTCTAGCACAATCCGCAATTGCGCAGTCATTGGCAAGTAAGTCAGCGATGGCTCAGTCTGCAGCATCAAAATCGGCAATGAGTCAATCCGCAGCACAAATGGAGAGTCAGTCAAAAACGTCCCAATCTGCGGCACATATGGTTCAATCAGCAGCTCAAGCTGCGCAATCAACAATGGCCCAGTCAGCTACGGCTCAATCAGTTGCTTCAAACATGGCAAGCCAAAATGCTGCCCAGTCAGCTATGGCTCAATCAGCAGCTTCAAATATGGCAAGCCAAAATGCGGCACAATCATCAATGGCCCAGTCAGCTATGGCTCAATCAGCAGCTTCAAATATGGCAAGCCAAAATGCTGCACAATCATCAATGGCTCAATCAGGGGCTTCATACATGGCAAGCCAAAATGCGGCACAATCATCAATGGCCCAGTCAGCAATGGCTCAATCTGCTGTTTCAAACATGGCGAGCAAAAATGCGGCACAATCATCAATGGCCCAGTCAGCTATGGCTCAATCTGCTGCTTCAAATATGGCAAGCCAATCAGCCATGGCTCAGTCGGCAGCAGCACAAATGGGCAGCCAGTCTGCGATGGCACAATCAGCATCACAGATGGCAGCTCAGTCAGGAATGTCCCAATCCGCAGCTCAAGCTTCACAACAATCCGCAATGGCTGCAAACAGTCAAGCTGCCAGCATGGGAGCAATGTCATCAGCAGCTCAAAGACAGAATTTGGCACACGCCGTACAGAACATGCAAGGTGTGTCTCATGGATCTCAAAGAATGCAAGGCATGGCACAAGGTTCACACAATCAACAAGGAATGTTTGGCCGATCTGGTATGAATGCCGCACATCATTCCGGAATGTCTGCTGGTCAACATTCCGCAAACAATCAACACGCTGCACATATGAATGCCATGTCTCAAAGAGCCGGAAATCAAGCCATGGCACATGATGCTAGAAACCAACACAGTATGGCTCAAGGTGCGCGAAGCATGCATGGAATGGCGCATGGATCTCACGCAGCTCATGCTATGGCTCAATCAGCTGCTTCAAACATGGCAAGCCAAAATGCAGCACAATCATCAATGGCCCAGTCAGCAATGGCTCAATCTGCTGCTTCAAACATGGCGAGCCAAAATGCGGCACAATCATCAATGGCCCAGTCAGCAATGGCTCAATCTGGGGCTTCAAATATGGCGAGCCAAAATGCGGCACAATCATCAATGGCCCAGTCAGCTATGGCTCAATCTGCTGCTTCAAATATGGCAAGCCAAAATGCGGCACAATCATCAATGGCCCAGTCAGCTATGGCTCAATCAGCTGCTTCAAACATGGCAAGTAAATCTGCTATGGCTCAGTCGGCAGCAGCACAAATGGGCAGCCAGTCAGCTATGGCTCAATCAGCTGCTTCAAACATGGCAAGCCAAAATGCTGCGCAATCAGCAATGGCTCAATCTGCTGCTTCAAACATGGCAAGCCAAAATGCGGCACAATCATCAATGGCCCAGTCAGCTATGGCTCAATCTGCTGCTTCTAATATGGCAAGTCAAAATGCGGCTCAATCATCAATGGCCCAGTCAGCTATGGCTCAATCTGTTGCTTCAAACATGGCAAGCCAATCAGCCATGGCTCAGTCGGAAGCAGCACAAATGGGCAGCCAGTCTGCGATGGCACAATCAGCATCACAGATGGCAGCTCAGTCAGGAATGTCCCAATCCGCAGCTCAAGCTTCACAACAATCCGCAATGGCTGCAAACAGCCAAGCTGCCAGCATTGGAGCAATGTCATCAGCAGCTCAAAGACAGAATATGGCACACGCCGCACAGAACTTGCAAGGTATGTCTCATGGATCTCAAAGAATGCAAGGCATGGCACAAGGTTCACACAATCAACAAGGAATGTTTGGCCGATCTGGTATGAATGCCGCACATCATTCCGGAATGTCTGCTGGTCAACATTCCGCAAACAATCAACACGCTGCACATATGAATGCCATGTCTCAAAGAGCCGGAAATCAAGCCATGGCACATGATGCTAGAAACCAACACAGTATGGCTAAAGGTGCGCGAAGCATGCATGGAATGGCGCATGGATCTCACGCAGCTCATGCTATGGCTCAATCAGCTGCTTCAAACATGGCGAGCCAAAATGCGGCACAATCAACAATGGCCCAGTCAGCAATGGCTCAATCTGGGGCTTCAAACATGGCAAGCCAAAATGCGGCACAATCATCAATGGCCCAGTCAGCTATGGCTCAATCTGCTGCTTCTAATATGGCCAGTCAAAATGCGGCTCAATCATCAATGGCCCAGTCAGCTATGGCTCAATCAGCTGCTTCAAACATGGCAAGTAAATCTGCTATGGCTCAGTCGGCAGCAGCACAAATGGGCAGCCAGTCAGCTATGGCTCAATCAGCTGCTTCAAACATGGCAAGCCAAAATGCTGCGCAATCAGCAATGGCTCAATCAGCTGCTTTAAATATGGCAAGCCAAAATGCGGCACAATCATCAATGGCCCAGTCAGCTATGGCTCAATCTGCTGCTTCTAATATGGCAAGTCAAAATGCGGCTCAATCATCAATGGCCCAGTCAGCTATGGCTCAATCTGCTGCTTCAAACATGGCAAGCCAATCAGCCATGGCTCAGTCGGCAGCAGCACAAATGGGCAGCCAGTCTGCGATGGCACAATCAGCATCACAGATGGCAGCTCAGTCAGGAATGTCCCAATCCGCAGCTCAAGCTTCACAACAATCCGCAATGGCTGCAAACAGCCAAGCTGCCAGCATTGGAGCAATGTCATCAGCAGCTCAAAGACAGAATATGGCACACGCCGCACAGAACTTGCAAGGTATGGCTCGTGGATCTCAAAGAATGCAAGGCATGGCACAAGGTTCACACAATCAACAAGGAATGTTTGGCCGATCTGGTATGAATGCCGCACATCATTCCGGAATGTCTGCTGGTCAACATTCCGCAAACAATCAACACGCTGCACATATGAATGCCATGTCTCAAAGAGCCGGAAATCAAGCCATGGCACATAATGCTAGAAACCAACACAGTATGGCTCAAGGTGCGCGAAGCATGCATGGAATGGCGCATGGATCTCACGCAGCTCATGCTATGGCTCAATCAGCTGCTTCAAACATGGCAAGCCAAAATGCGGCACAATCATCAATGGCCCAGTCAGCAATGGCTCAATCTGCTGCTTCAAACATGGCGAGCCAAAATGCGGCACAATCATCAATGGCCCAGTCAGCAATGGCTCAATCTGGGGCTTCAAACATGGCAAGCCAAAATGCGGCACAATCATCAATGGCCCAGTCAGCTATGGCTCAATCAGCTGCTTCAAACATGGCAAGTAAATCTGCTATTGCTCAGTCGGCAGCAGCACGAATGGGCAGCCAGTCAGCTAGATCTCAATCAGCTGCTTCAAACATGGCAAGCCAAAATGCTGCGCAATCAGCAATGGCTCAATCTGCTGCTTTAAATATGGCAAGCCAAAATGCGGCACAATCATCAATGGCCCAGTCAGCTATGGCTCAATCTGCTGCTTCTAATATGGCAAGTCAAAATGCGGCTCAATCATCAATGGCCCAGTCAGCTATGGCTCAATCTGCTGCTTCAAACATGGCAAGCCAATCAGCCATGGCTCAGTCGGCAGCAGCACAAATGGGCAGCCAGTCTGCGATGGCAGCTCAGTCAGGAATGTCCCAATCCGCAGCTCAAGCTTCACAACAATCCGCAATGGCTGCAAACAGCCAAACTGCCAGCATTGGAGCAATGTCATCAACAGCTCAAAGACAGAATATGGCACACGCCGCACAGAACTTGCAAGGTATGGCTCGTGGATCTCAAAGAATGCAAGGCATGGCACAAGGTTCACACAATCAACAAGGAATGTTTGGCCGATCTGGTATGAATGCCGCACATCATTCCGGAATGTCTGCTGGTCAACATTCCGCAAACAATCAACACGCTGCACATATGAATGCCATGTCTCAAAGAGCCGGAAATCAAGCCATGGCACATGATGCTAGAAACCAACACAGTATGGCTCAAGGTGCGCGAAGCATGCATGGAATGGCGCATGGATCTCACGCAGCTCATGCTATGGCTCAATCAGCTGCTTCAAGCATGGCAAGCCAAAATGCGGCACAATCATCAATGGCCCAGTCAGCAATGGCTCAATCTGCTGCTTCAAACATGGCGAGCCAAAATGCGGCACAATCATCAATGGCCCAGTCAGCAATGGCTCAATCTGGGGCTTCAAACATGGCAAGCCAAAATGCGGCACAATCATCAATGGCCCTTTCAGCAATGGCTCAATCTGCTGCTTCAAATATGGCAAGTCAAAATGCGGCTCAATCATCAATGGCCCAGTCAGCTATGGCTCAATCTGCTGCTTCAAATATGGCAAGCCAAAATGCGGCACAATCATCAATGGCCCAGTCAGCTATGGCTCAATCTGCTGCTTCAAATATGGCAAGTCAAAATGCGGCTCAATCATCAATGGCCCAGTCAGCTATGGCTCAATCTGCTGCTTCAAATATGGCGAGCCAAAATGCAGCACAATCATCAATGGCCCAGTCAGCTATGGCTCAATCTGCTGCTTCAAATATGGCAAGCCAAAATGCGGCACAATCATCAATGGCCCAGTCAGCTATGGCTCAATCAGCTGCTTCAAACATGGCAAGTAAATCTGCTATGGCACAGTCGGCAGCAGCACAAATGGGCAGCCAGTCAGCTATGACTCAATCAGCTGCTTCAAACATGGCAAGCCAAAATGCTGCGCAATCAGCAATGGCTCAATCAGCTGCTTCAAACATGGCAAGCCAAAATGCGGCACAATCATCAATGGCCCAGTCAGCAATGGCTCAATCTGGGGCTTCAAACATGGCAAGCCAAAATGCGGCACAATCATCAATGGCCCAGTCAGCTATGGCTCAATCAGCTGCTTCAAACATGGCAAGTAAATCTGCTATGGCTCAGTCGGCAGCAGCACGAATGGGCAGCCAGTCAGCTATATCTCAATCAGCTGCTTCAAACATGGCAAGCCAAAATGCTGCGCAATCAGCAATGGCTCAATCTGCTGCTTTAAATATGGCAAGCCAAAATGCGGCACAATCATCAATGGCCCAGTCAGCTATGGCTCAATCTGCTGCTTCTAATATGGCAAGTCAAAATGCGGCTCAATCATCAATGGCCCAGTCAGCTATGGCTCAATCTGCTGCTTCAAACATGGCAAGCCAATCAGCCATGGCTCAGTCGGCAGCAGCACAAATGGGCAGCCAGTCTGCGATGGCACAATCAGCATCACAGATGGCAGCTCAGTCAGGAATGTCCCAATCCGCAGCTCAAGCTTCACAACAATCCGCAATGGCTGCAAACAGCCAAACTGCCAGCATTGGAGCAATGTCATCAGCAACTCAAAGACAGAATATGGCACACGCCGCACAGAACATGCAAGGTATGTCTCATGGATCTCAAAGAATGCAAGGCATGGCACAAGGTTCACACAATCAACAAGGAATGTTTGGCCGATCTGGTATGAATGCCGCACATCATTCCGGAATGTCTGCTGGTCAACATTCCGCAAACAATCAACACGCTGCACATATGAATGCCATGTCTCAAAGAGCCGGAAATCAAGCCATGGAACATGATGCTAGAAACCAACACAGTATGGCTCAAGGTGCGCGAAGCATGCATGGAATGGCGTATGGATCTCACGCAGCTCATGCTATGGCTCAATCAGCTGCTTCAAACATGGCAAGTCAAAATGCGGCTCAATCATCAATGGCCCAGTCAGCTATGGCTCAATCTGCTGCTGCAAATATGGCAAGTCAAAATGCGGCTCAATCATCAATGGCCCAGTCAGCTATGGCTCAATCTGCTGCTTCAAACATGGCAAGCCAATCAGCCATGGCTCAGTCGGCAGCAGCACAAATGGGCAGCCAGTCTGCGATGGCACAATCAGCATCACAGATGGCAGCTCAGTCAGGAATGTCCCAATCCGCAGCTCAAGCTTCACAACAATCCGCAATGGCTGCAAACAGCCAAACTGCCAGCATTGGAGCAATGTCATCAGCAACTCAAAGACAGAATATGGCACACGCCGCACAGATCATGCAAGGTATGTCTCATGGATCTCAAAGAATGCAAGGCATGGCACAAGGTTCACACAATCAACATGGAATGTTTGGCCGATCTGGTATGAATGCCGCACATCATTCCGGAATGTCTGCTGGTCAACATTCCAAAAACAATCAACACGCTGCACATATGAATGCCATGTCTCAAAGAGCCGGAAATCAAGCCATGGCACATGATGCTAGAAACCAACACAGTATGGCTCAAGGTGCGCGAAGCATGCATGGAATGGCGCATGGATCTCACGCAGCTCATGCTATGGCTCAATCAGCTGCTTCAAACATGGCAAGCCAAAATGCGGCACAATCCTCAATGGCCCAGTCAGCAATGGCTCAATCTGCTGCTTCAAACATGGCAAGTAAATCTGCTATGGCACAGTCGGCAGCAGCACAAATGGGCAGCCAGTCAGCTATGACTCAATCAGCTGCTTCAAACATGGCAAGCCAAAATGCGGCTCAATCATCAATGGCCCAGTCAGCTATGGCTCAATCTGCTGCTTCAAATATGGCAAGTCAAAATGCGGCTCAATCATCAATGGCCCAGTCAGCTATGGCTCAATCTGCTGCTTCAAATATGGCGAGCCAAAATGCAGCACAATCATCAATGGCCCAGTCAGCTATGGCTCAATCTGCTGCTTCAAATATGGCAAGCCAAAATGCGGCACAATCATCAATGGCCCAGTCAGCTATGGCTCAATCAGCTGCTTCAAACATGGCAAGTAAATCTGCTATGGCACAGTCGGCAGCAGCACAAATGGGCAGCCAGTCAGCTATGACTCAATCAGCTGCTTCAAACATGGCAAGCCAAAATGCTGCGCAATCAGCAATGGCTCAATCAGCTGCTTCAAACATGGCAAGCCAAAATGCGGCACAATCATCAATGGCCCAGTCAGCAATGGCTCAATCTGGGGCTTCAAACATGGCAAGCCAAAATGCGGCACAATCATCAATGGCCCAGTCAGCTATGGCTCAATCAGCTGCTTCAAACATGGCAAGTAAATCTGCTATGGCTCAGTCGGCAGCAGCACGAATGGGCAGCCAGTCAGCTATATCTCAATCAGCTGCTTCAAACATGGCAAGCCAAAATGCTGCGCAATCAGCAATGGCTCAATCTGCTGCTTTAAATATGGCAAGCCAAAATGCGGCACAATCATCAATGGCCCAGTCAGCTATGGCTCAATCTGCTGCTTCTAATATGGCAAGTCAAAATGCGGCTCAATCATCAATGGCCCAGTCAGCTATGGCTCAATCTGCTGCTTCAAACATGGCAAGCCAATCAGCCATGGCTCAGTCGGCAGCAGCACAAATGGGCAGCCAGTCTGCGATGGCACAATCAGCATCACAGATGGCAGCTCAGTCAGGAATGTCCCAATCCGCAGCTCAAGCTTCACAACAATCCGCAATGGCTGCAAACAGCCAAACTGCCAGCATTGGAGCAATGTCATCAGCAACTCAAAGACAGAATATGGCACACGCCGCACAGAACATGCAAGGTATGTCTCATGGATCTCAAAGAATGCAAGGCATGGCACAAGGTTCACACAATCAACAAGGAATGTTTGGCCGATCTGGTATGAATGCCGCACATCATTCCGGAATGTCTGCTGGTCAACATTCCGCAAACAATCAACACGCTGCACATATGAATGCCATGTCTCAAAGAGCCGGAAATCAAGCCATGGAACATGATGCTAGAAACCAACACAGTATGGCTCAAGGTGCGCGAAGCATGCATGGAATGGCGTATGGATCTCACGCAGCTCATGCTATGGCTCAATCAGCTGCTTCAAACATGGCAAGTCAAAATGCGGCTCAATCATCAATGGCCCAGTCAGCTATGGCTCAATCTGCTGCTGCAAATATGGCAAGTCAAAATGCGGCTCAATCATCAATGGCCCAGTCAGCTATGGCTCAATCTGCTGCTTCAAACATGGCAAGCCAATCAGCCATGGCTCAGTCGGCAGCAGCACAAATGGGCAGCCAGTCTGCGATGGCACAATCAGCATCACAGATGGCAGCTCAGTCAGGAATGTCCCAATCCGCAGCTCAAGCTTCACAACAATCCGCAATGGCTGCAAACAGCCAAATTGCCAGCATTGGAGCAATGTCATCAGCAACTCAAAGACAGAATATGGCACACGCCGCACAGATCATGCAAGGTATGTCTCATGGATCTCAAAGAATGCAAGGCATGGCACAAGGTTCACACAATCAACATGGAATGTTTGGCCGATCTGGTATGAATGCCGCACATCATTCCGGAATGTCTGCTGGTCAACATTCCAAAAACAATCAACACGCTGCACATATGAATGCCATGTCTCAAAGAGCCGGAAATCAAGCCATGGCACATGATGCTAGAAACCAACACAGTATGGCTCAAGGTGCGCGAAGCATGCATGGAATGGCGCATGGATCTCACGCAGCTCATGCTATGGCTCAATCAGCTGCTTCAAACATGGCAAGCCAAAATGCGGCACAATCCTCAATGGCCCAGTCAGCAATGGCTCAATCTGCTGCTTCAAACATGGCGAGCCAAAATGCGGCACAATCATCAATGGCTCAATCTGCTGCTTCCAACATGGCAAGCCAAAATGCGGCACAATCATCAATGGCCCAGTCAGCAATGGCTCAATCTGCTGCTTCAAACATGGCGAGCCAAAATGCGGCACAATCATCAATGGCCCGGTCAGCTATGGCTCAATCTGCTGCTTCAAATATGGCAAGCCAAAATGCGGCACAATCATCAATGGCCCAGTCAGCTATGGCTCAATCAGCTGCTTCAGACATGGCAAGTAAATCTGCTATGGCTCAGTCGGCAGCAGCACAAATGGGCAGCCAGTCAGCTATGGCTCAATCAGCTGCTTCAAACATGGCAAGTAAATCTGCTATGGCTCAGTCGGCAGCAGCACAAATGGGCAGCCAGTCAGCTATGGCTCAATCAGCTGCTTCAAACATGGCAAGTAAATCTGCTATTGCTCAGTCGGCAGCAGCACGAATGGGCAGCCAGTCAGCTAGATCTCAATCAGCTGCTTCAAACATGGCAAGCCAAAATGCTGCGCAATCAGCAATGGCTCAATCTGCTGCTTTAAATATGGCAAGCCAAAATGCGGCACAATCATCAATGGCCCAGTCAGCTATGGCTCAATCTGCTGCTTCTAATATGGCAAGTCAAAATGCGGCTCAATCATCAATGGCCCAGTCAGCTATGGCTCAATCTGCTGCTTCAAACATGGCAAGCCAATCAGCCATGGCTCAGTCGGCTGCAGCACAAATGGGCAGCCAGTCTGCGATGGCAGCTCAGTCAGGAATGTCCCAATCCGCAGCTCAAGCTTCACAACAATCCGCAATGGCTGCAAACAGCCAAACTGCCAGCATTGGAGCAATGTCATCAACAGCTCAAAGACAGAATATGGCACACGCCGCACAGAACTTGCAAGGTATGGCTCGTGGATCTCAAAGAATGCAAGGCATGGCACAAGGTTCACACAATCAACAAGGAATGTTTGGCCGATCTGGTATGAATGCCGCACATCATTCCGGAATGTCTGCTGGTCAACATTCCGCAAACAATCAACACGCTGCACATATGAATGCCATGTCTCAAAGAGCCGGAAATCAAGCCATGGCACATGATGCTAGAAACCAACACAGTGTGGCTCAAGGTGCGCGAAGCATGCATGGAATGGCGCATGGATCTCACGCAGCTCATGCTATGGCTCAATCAGCTGCTTCAAACATGGCAAGCCAAAATGCGGCACAATCATCAATGGCCCAGTCAGCAATGGCTCAATCTGCTGCTTCAAACATGGCGAGCCAAAATGCGGCACAATCATCAATGGCCCAGTCAGCAATGGCTCAATCTGCTGCTTCCAACATGGCAAGCCAAAATGCGGCACAATCATCAATGGCCCAGTCAGCAATGGCTCAATCTGCTGCTTCAAACATGGCGAGCCAAAATGCGGCACAATCATCAATGGCCCAGTCAGCAATGGCTCAATCTGCTGCTTCCAACATGGCAAGTCAAAATGCGGCTCAATCATCAATGGCCCAGTCAGCAATGGCTCAATCTGCTGCTTCAAACATGGCGAGCCAAAATGCGGCACAATCATCAATGGCCCAGTCAGCTATGGCTCAATCAGCTGCTTCAAACATGGCAAGTAAATCTGCTATGGCTCAGTCGGCAGCAGCACAAATGGGCAGCCAGTCAGCTATGGCTCAATCAGCTGCTTCAAACATGGCAAGCCAAAATGCTGCGCAATCAGCAATGGCTCAATCTGCTGCTTCAAACATGGCAAGCCAATCAGCCATGGCTCAGTCGGCAGCAGCACAAATGGGCAGCCAGTCTGCGATGGCACAATCAGCATCACAGATGGCAGCTCAGTCAGGAATGTCCCAATCCGCAGCTCAAGCTTCACAACAATCCGCAATGGCTGCAAACAGCCAAACTGCCAGCATTGGAGCAATGTCATCAGCAACTCAAAGACAGAATATGGCACACGCCGCACAGAACATGCAAGGTATGTCTCATGGATCTCAAAGAATGCAAGGCATGGCACAAGGTTCACACAATCAACAAGGAATGTTTGGCCGATCTGGTATGAATGCCGCACATCATTCCGGAATGTCTGCTGGTCAACATTCCGCAAACAATCAACACGCTGCACATATGAATGCCATGTCTCAAAGAGCCGGAAATCAAGCCATGGCACATGATGCTAGAAACCAACACAGTATGGCTCAAGGTGCGCGAAGCATGCATGGAATGGCGCATGGATCTCACGCAGCTCATGCTATGGCTCAATCAGCTGCTTCAAACATGGCGAGCCAAAATGCGGCACAATCATCAATGGTCCAGTCAGCTATGGCTCAATCTGCTGCTTCAAATATGGCGAGCCAAAATGCGGCACAATCATCAATGGCCCAGTCAGCTATGGCTCAATCTGGGGCTTCAAATATGGCAAGCCAAAATGCGGCACAATCATCAATGGCCCAGTCAGCTATGGCTCAATCTGCTGCTTCAAATATGGCAAGTCAAAATGCGGCTCAATCATCAATGGCCCAGTCAGCAATGGCTCAATCTGCTGCTTCAAACATGGCGAGCCAAAATGCGGCACAATCATCAATGGCCCAGTCAGCAATGGCTCAATCTGCTGCTTCAAACATGGCGAGCCAAAATGCGGCACAATCATCAATGGCCCAGTCAGCTATGGCTCAATCTGCTGCTTCAAATATGGCAAGCCAAAATGCGGCTCAATCATCAATGGCCCAGTCAGCTATGGCTCAATCTGCTGCTTCAAACATGGCAAGCCAATCAGCCATGGCTCAGTCGGCAGCAGCACAAATGGGCAGCCAGTCTGCGATGGCACAATCAGCATCACAGATGGCAGCTCAGTCAGGAATGTCCCAATCCGCAGCTCAAGCTTCACAACAATCCGCAATGGCTGCAAACAGCCAAACTGCCAGCATTGGAGCAATGTCATCAGCAGCTCAAAGACAGAATATGGCACACGCCGCACAGAACATGCAAGGTATGTCTCATGGATCTCAAAGAATGCAAGGCATGGCACAAGGTTCACACAATCAACAAGGAATGTTTGGCCGATCTGGTATGAATGCCGCACATCATTCCGGAATGTCTGCTGGTCAACATTCCGCAAACAATCAACACGCTGCACATATGAATGCCATGTCTCAAAGAGCCGGAAATCAAGCCATGGCACATGATGCTAGAAACCAACACAGTATGGCTCAAGGTGCGCGAAGCATGCATGGAATGGCGCATGGATCTCACGCAGCTCATGCTATGGCTCAATCAGCTGCTTCAAACATGGCAGGCCAAAATGCGGCACAATCATCAATGGCCCAGTCAGCAATGGCTCAATCTGCTGCTTCAAACATGGCGAGCCAAAATGCGGCACAATCATCAATGGCCCAGTCAGCTATGGCTCAATCTGGGGCTTCAAATATGGCAAGCCAAAATGCGGCTAAATCATCAATGGCCCAGTCAGCTATGGCTCAATCTGCTGCTTCAAATATGGCAAGTCAAAATGCGGCTCAATCATCAATGGCCCAGTCAGCTATGGCTCAATCTGCTGCTTCAAACATGGCAAGCCAATCAGCCATGGCTCAGTCGGCAGCAGCACAAATGGGCAGCCAGTCTGCGATGGCACAATCAGCATCACAGATGGCAGCTCAGTCAGGAATGTCCCAATCCGCAGCTCAAGCTTCACAACAATCCGCAATGGCTGCAAACAGCCAAACTGCCAGCATTGGAGCAATGTCATCAGCAGCTCAAAGACAGAATATGGCACACGCCGCACAGAACATGCAAGGTATGTCTCATGGATCTCAAAGAATGCAAGGCATGGCACAAGGTTCACACAATCAACAAGGAATGTTTGGCCGATCTGGTATGAATGCCGCACATCATTCCGGAATGTCTGCTGGTCAACATTCCGCAAACAATCAACACGCTGCACATATGAATGCCATGTCTCAAAGAGCCGGAAATCAAGCCATGGCACATGATGCTAGAAACCAACACAGTATGGCTCAAGGTGCGCGAAGCATGCATGGAATGGCGCATGGATCTCACGCAGCTCATGCTATGGCTCAATCAGCTGCTTCAAACATGGCGAGCCAAAATGCGGCACAATCATCAATGGTCCAGTCAGCTATGGCTCAATCTGCTGCTTCAAATATGGCGAGCCAAAATGCGGCACAATCATCAATGGCCCAGTCAGCTATGGCTCAATCTGGGGCTTCAAATATGGCAAGCCAAAATGCGGCACAATCATCAATGGCCCAGTCAGCTATGGCTCAATCTGCTGCTTCAAATATGGCAAGTCAAAATGCGGCTCAATCATCAATGGCCCAGTCAGCAATGGCTCAATCTGCTGCTTCAAACATGGCGAGCCAAAATGCGGCACAATCATCAATGGCCCAGTCAGCAATGGCTCAATCTGCTGCTTCAAACATGGCGAGCCAAAATGCGGCACAATCATCAATGGCCCAGTCAGCTATGGCTCAATCTGCTGCTTCAAATATGGCAAGCCAAAATGCGGCTCAATCATCAATGGCCCAGTCAGCTATGGCTCAATCTGCTGCTTCAAACATGGCAAGCCAATCAGCCATGGCTCAGTCGGCAGCAGCACAAATGGGCAGCCAGTCTGCGATGGCACAATCAGCATCACAGATGGCAGCTCAGTCAGGAATGTCCCAATCCGCAGCTCAAGCTTCACAACAATCCGCAATGGCTGCAAACAGCCAAACTGCCAGCATTGGAGGAATGTCATCAGCAGCTCAAAGACAGAATATGGCACACGCCGCACAGAACATGCAAGGTATGTCTCATGGATCTCAAAGAATGCAAGGCATGGCACAAGGTTCACACAATCAACAAGGAATGTTTGGCCGATCTGGTATGAATGCCGCACATCATTCCGGAATGTCTGCTGGTCAACATTCCGCAAACAATCAACACGCTGCACATATGAATGCCATGTCTCAAAGAGCCGGAAATCAAGCCATGGCACATGATGCTAGAAACCAACACAGTATGGCTCAAGGTGCGCGAAGCATGCATGGAATGGCGCATGGATCTCACGCAGCTCATGCTATGGCTCAATCAGCTGCTTCAAACATGGCAGGCCAAAATGCGGCACAATCATCAATGGCCCAGTCAGCAATGGCTCAATCTGCTGCTTCAAACATGGCGAGCCAAAATGCGGCACAATCATCAATGGCCCAGTCAGCTATGGCTCAATCTGGGGCTTCAAATATGGCAAGCCAAAATGCGGCTAAATCATCAATGGCCCAGTCAGCTATGGCTCAATCTGCTGCTTCAAATATGGCAAGTCAAAATGCGGCTCAATCATCAATGGCCCAGTCAGCTATGGCTCAATCTGCTGCTTCAAATATGGCAAGCCAATCAGCCATGGCTCAGTCGGCAGCAGCACAAATGGGCAGCCAGTCTGCGATGGCACAATCAGCATCACAGATGGCAGCTCAGTCAGGAATGTCCCAATCCGCAGCTCAAGCTTCACAACAATCCGCAATGGCTGCAAACAGCCAAACTGCCAGCATTGGAGCAATGTCATCAGCAGCTCAAAGACAGAATATGGCACACGCCGCACAGAACATGCAAGGTATGTCTCATGGATCTCAAAGAATGCAAGGCATGGCACAAGGTTCACACAATCAACAAGGAATGTTTGGCCGATCTGGTATGAATGCCGCACATCATTCCGGAATGTCTGCTGGTCAACATTCCGCAAACAATCAACACGCTGCACATATGAATGCCATGTCTCAAAGAGCCGGAAATCAAGCCATGGCACATGATGCTAGAAACCAACACAGTATGGCTCAAGGTGCGCGAAGCATGCATGGAATGGCGCATGGATCTCACGCAGCTCATGCTATGGCTCAATCAGCTGCTTCAAACATGGCAAGCCAAAATGCGGCACAATCATCAATGGCCCAGTCAGCAATGGCTCAATCTGCTGCTTCAAACATGGCAAGCCAAAATGCGGCACAATCATCAATGGCCCAGTCAGCAATGGCTCAATCTGCTGCTTCAAACATGGCGAGCCAAAATGCGGCACAATCATCAATGGCCCAGTCAGCTATGGCTCAATCTGCTGCTTCAAATATGGCAAGCCAAAATGCGGCACAATCATCAATGGCCCAGTCAGCTATGGCTCAATCAGCTGCTTCAAACATGGCAAGTAAATCTGCTATGGCTCAGTCGGCAGCAGCACAAATGGGCAGCCAGTCAGCTATGGCTCAATCAGCTGCTTCAAACATGGCAAGCCAAAATGCTGCGCAATCAGCAATGGCTCAATCTGCTGCTTCAAACATGGCGAGCCAAAATGCGGCACAATCATCAATGGCCCAGTCAGCTATGGCTCAATCTGCTGCTTCAAATATGGCAAGCCAAAATGCGGCACAATCATCAATGGCCCAGTCAGCTATGGCTCAATCAGCTGCTTCAAACATGGCAAGTAAATCTGCTATAGCTCAGTCGGCAGCAGCACAAATGGGCAGCCAGTCAGCTATGGCTCAATCAGCTGCTTCAAACATGGCAAGCCAAAATGCTGCGCAATCAGCAATGGCTCAATCTGCTGCTTCAAACATGGCAAGCCAAAATGCGGCACAATCATCAATGGCGCAGTCAGCTATGGCTCAATCAGCTACTTCAAATGTGGCAAGCCAATCGGCAATGAGTCAATCTGCAGTCCAAATGGCCAGTCAGTCTGCAAGTGTAGCTGAATCGCAAGTGGGTCAATCTTCCTCCCAAATGGCTTCACAAAGCGACCAAGGTACTGCATTACACAATTGCTCGCTTACATGAAAAAATGCTTGAACTGAAGTATGTGATTCTGAATTCTGAAGTATTTTTTCTGTGTGACGTTTGATTTCGATTTGCTGTAAAACTGGGTTTTTGAATTTGCATGTAATCTTAATGGGGCAATATTAGAAGGCTTGGAGGTTTCCTGTTTATTAGGTTTTGAGGCTTCCTGATACTTATTATACTTTTTATTCAATATTTGAGCACTATGTTTAAGAAAATTTAGATTGAAAACTTTTGACTTGCTACCGCTTGTATAAATAAAAAAGATGAGTTTTACGGCAATGTGAATTCAAAATCGTTTTTTGTGGACAAAATTTAACCAGAATCGATGATTTCCCCTAGAGTCTCTTTCACGCAGACTTAGTCTGTGTAAAGTCTTCAGTCTGTCACACCCATCCGTTTTTTTGTACTGTAATGAATTTTATGTATTGGTTTTTTTGTCGACAGTTTCGTCTCAGACATCTTCAAATTTTTCATCTGTTGAAACATCAGAAGAGACAGTCATTGTCACTACTACTACTTACTTTACAACAACATGGCAGTCGTATGTTGAGACGATGGAGTTTGATTCAGTAGTTACTGCTTCTGGCGCATCCGGTGTCGATTACAGTGGGGACACATTCCTTGAGCAGTTTAAGGACATTCCGATAATGGGTCAAGTAATCCTAACCGGAACTGTGATTGCGGAGAAACTTCCTACTTCTTCCGGTTCTTGTTTTCATGCTGGAAGCTTTCCAATGAATGATATTGGATCCTACTTGGAATGCATGCCAAACCCTACGCTTGTTTTGAAACCGATTTTGAGGAAATGTGAAGCAAACTACATTTTCAGCTTTTATGCCAGCACTTGCATTCATTCTTCTGCCGCTGATATCTTGAAGAGTGACCTGGGATATCGCGGTGGTCCAAGTGGTCACAGCCAAGCATCAGTACCTGGATATCCTGCACCATTTGATTTCAATGAGTTGATTGGTGCTGTATCTTCATGTGAATCCGCTGGTCCAAATTCACTAGGAAATGAGGACAGAGTTTACACACTTTGTCCAGGCCCGATGACCGCAGGTAAAATGCAAATTTTTATATAGCTTGGAAGAAATTGGTTGAATTATAAGTTTTAATTATTGTAAATTTTAGGTGTTCTTCATTCTTGCCCTTATGGATATTACTTCCATTCACTGCAGAAAAGCTGTGTACTCGGTAGACTATTAACTCAAGAACAACACTCTCAAGGACGCATTGGTATTGCTGGAAAAAAGGTTTCTGGAGGGTCTCCGATGTTTACAATTCAACAATGTGTCTCTAGTGGAAATGTACCGTACCCTGACTACAGATTCTATATTTCATGCGATATGTTAGAAGGATCCACAATACATTTCACGCAAACGTTTTGGGAATGTCCATTTGGTTTATTCTATAATCCCATTGAACGGTCCTGCACCAAAGCTTCGTTTTTCAGTAGCCATCAGGTTAGGTTTAACGCATCAAACAATGAAAAATGATGAATTGAATGTAATGAAAACATAGTTCGCATTCTTTTGTTTTTAGGCATTAGATTCGTGGGATGGTGCCCAAACCGCATGGGAAATATCCCAAAAAATGGATATCCGTTCTGGCATTAGTGTACCTATTAGCTCAGTTCCGTTCCATGTCCCTGTATCAGCAGCTGAAGGAAGGTTTCCTTTACGCGACATTCGTTATTACTACGTAACCAAAAGCATTTCCCCTGGTCAGTTACGTACAAAGCTGTTCATCTGCCACTCTGGTTTCTACTTCAGTGCAAAACATGGTCAGTGTGTCCCAGCATTCCTTCACGAATACATTTTGGCAGGTGCTAGCTATAAACTTGGAGTTAATCTTGCCCAACAAGCAAATCTTAATCTGGTTGGAGGAAATGTGATTGGAAAAACTGGTTCGGAGGCGACAGTCAGAATTGCGAAAATGACTATTGGAAGTCTCGATGGTATTCAGAACCCTAAAAGTGTCTTTGGTACACCTGTACCGATAGATTCGATGCCCTTTGAACTAGCACCTTGCAGTCAGTCAGGCTACTTCTCCACTCCTGACTACAGATTTTACTATGTATGCGTCTCAAAACACCCATCATCCCCCATAAACGACAATGATAATGACGACGAAGAAAATGAAAAAAATACAACCCAGGACCAGAATGATGACGATGACGAGGATGATGATGATTTCAACCAGTTAGTATTTAGTTGTCCCGTAGACCTTTACTTCAGTGAACTATATGGATTTTGCGTGGGACCATACTTTCACCAATTGGTTGGACTCAATAGATTGGAACGCTACATTTGGGGAAGTCATAAATCCAGGGGTGCTCCTTCTCAAAGTGGAATTGAGGTAACAGAAAATGCACTGCCATGGGAGGTGCCTTTGTGTAGCAGAGATGGAAAGGTTCCTATTCGAGATCCCAGATATTACGTATGGTGTACTGAAGGAACACGGAAAGTATTCCTATGTCCAACGAATACGTACTTCAATTCCAAATCTCAATCTTGTGTCACTCTAGGAGATTGTGACTGTTGGTACAAAGCCGGCTACTTGTCAGATCCTTTCCCCAAAAATGGCTTGGGAATGGAGATGAATATCCTGATTCATTTAGATAGGTCTTACCTAATCTTACTCAGGCAAGCTTTGCAACCTGTCGTTAGAAGAAGTGTGATGGCTGGAAGAAAAGATGGAAAGTCTGCGACAATGGTTAAAAAGCTGATTTGCTTTTGGAGAGAAATGGAAAAATTCAGGACATTGCAGTATCAATACACTTCTCCTAGGACAAACTTAACTGGAGTTCCGCAAACCATGAATCCAGTAGGCATAGCAAGTATAGGATGAACATTATGGAATACCCGTTTCGGTTTTTCTAATCATGAATATTTTGGCTAAAATAATACATAAAATCAATAATTGTGCTTACATATAATAAATATTTAATAAAATGTATTCTTTTATTCAACTGTGATACAAAAATGAGACGCTTAAAGACCTAAAAATGACGTTATTTGCATCAAATTATGACATAACAAACAATCAGTCAAAGATTCGAATTTAAAACAAGATGAAATTTGCAAACAGCAGCACATGCCTTGCCATGTAATGTTTTATCAATATTTAGCACTTCTTCAAAGCACGTTCCAATTGAATATCTTTGAAAGTAAAGAATGATTGGAACTAGAATGAAACTGAAGGCTTTAAGAAAGAATTTCGCTTTATAATCTATTACTAGTTAAAGTGATCATTATCATGCATTTTTTAACGCTTTTTGGAAAATCATAAGTCGCACAATGCCCATCAAATATCGCAAAGGAATTATTATGCAATGCAATGCAGTTCTTAGAAAGGCTAGCAGCTAGCACATGGTACATTGTATTTTACACACTGCAAGTGTCCAAGTTGCCCCACACGCCAGCAAACGTGAAGGTGAGAACTAGATGTAAGTACCCTAAAACAGACAAAAGCATGCACGCACTTTTTTATTAGGCACAGTATATTATAGCAACTACAGCGACAGCTGCAGCCAAACGAAGCGACATACATACAAGGACGAATTATGGTCCTTCCTATCTAGTTTGATGTGGTTAAGGTTATATAGCTTATATATACGTTTATATAAGGGTCGACCACTCCATATAATTTTTTATATACCTTCACTATTATTGGATCTCTTTGTGAGCTATAGGATAGATACCCAAAATATTTGTGGTTTTGTCATCCAAATAGGATTAAATTTTGTCACAAATTTTTACATAATAATGGACGAGGTGACAACAATAACATAAGCATTGTTAGAAAAATGCATTGGTTTAGCAAAAGTGACAGTTGAAATTGTAAATTAGGGAGAGAGAGGAAAAGCCAAAGCATGTGTTCGTTCCATAACTTCAAACGCTTAGATAGTGATAGAAGATTGAAAAAGTAAATACTCAATACGCTTATATTATTATTATTATTATCAAGACAAGTCATCAACTCAACAAGCAGATATTATTATATCGATAACAATATTTTTACGTAAGTTGTGAATCACAAGTATTTGTCATTTGTTTGTTGTTTGTCTTTTGTATGAATATTTTTTGTCTTAGTCATTTGTGTATTGTTGATTGTATTGTATTCTAAAGAAAGTGGTGAGCATAATGATGAATGATGATTGACATGATTGATGATAATATTTCAACGTTTTTAGCCATCCAGCCAGCAGTTTCCAGTCATAAGGATGAGTTCGTTAGTGACATGTCGTCATCGGTAAATCGCTAATTGCTCTCAGAGGATAATTTAGGCTGTTGTCATTGTCGATGTATGAGTGTGCCAGTTTGTTAGCTCCCTGTGTTGGAGAGATGCGAGAAGTTGTATTATAATGGTTTGTTGTAGACATTGTTAAATGACAAAATGTCACAAAGTTTTACAGAGGAGTCAGACTTTCGAAATACCAGTACTGGTGTTAAGCTCCCTAGATTCTTTCCTGAACCACAGTCGCTGTCTTCAAAAAAGGTATGTCATTAGTTTAAAATAAGGAACTGAATTTGTGTTATTAATCAAATCAACGTGGAATACAATATTTAAAAAAATTATAAATATAATCTTTAATCTGGTTTGTTGAATGAATTTCTAGGATCGAGAAAAAAGAAGTCAGCGATATATTCCTCCTGCACCTAGACCCCATTATGTTCGATCAGCACCCCAAGAAACGCGTTTAATTCACTCAAGGAATGACTCGCATGACCTTGACATTTCATTTAATTACCTGATGAGTACTACAAACAATGGCAATGCTAATCGTAGCATATTTAAAGAAGTTTTTGAGATCCAAGAAAGGCTTGGGTTTGGTTCATTTGGTGATGTGTTTAGAGTTAAAGACAAACGTTCAAATAAGGAGTATGCCGTTAAAAAGGGGAGGAGAACGTACTCAGGGGAAGGAGACAGGTTAGTAGTAGTAATGTGTTTGAAAGAAGGGGGGTTGTGTTGTATGCCATAATAACAAGAAGTCTATGTTTACTAATAAATCATTTTTTATTTATTTTAGAACTAGGCAGTTAAAAGAAGTACAGAGAGTTGTGAATATTCCACCGTGTCTTCATATGGTGGATTTAATAGGTGCATGGGAAGAGGAGGGTTTCTTGTTTCTGCAAATGGAGTTATGCTCGAAATCTCTTATGCAAGAAATTGAAGATGGCCATTATCTGACGGAGAATGAGGTAGTAATAATAGCCTAATTGTAAATGAATTCATCAGACTGAAATTGCTATATTCATGCGTTTAAAACACTGTTTTGTTTTCTTTACATATTTTAGACTTGGGACCTGTTTATTGACATGCTGTTTGCTTTACAGCATCTCCACACGCACCATTTGGTGCATATGGATGTTAAACCTGACAATATTTTCTTAACTATTGATACTCCAACAATATTCAAACTAGGAGATTTTGGTATAGTGGTTTGTTTAGAGAAACAGGTTAGTTAGTCAACTATAAATTAAATTGATGGGTAAATAATTTGAGTTACTTTTATTAGATTATTTCATTAATTTGTGTTTCGATATCAGAAAGATGTTGTTGAATTTGCGGAAGGAGATTCTCGGTATTTAGCACCAGAATTACTGCAAGGAAAAGTTTCGACGAAGGCGGATGTATTTAGTTTGGGCCTGACGTTGCTTGAAGTAGCATGTAGCGTAGACTTACCTAAAAGTGGAGAACTGTGGCAAACCCTTAGAAGTGGAGGAAAATTACCTGAACCATGCCCTAGAGGTACATAGATCATTAAGAAACTCATCCTTCTACCTACATAAATATGATGATAATTTGGCCAGAGTTCTGAAATTAATGAATGATACTCTAACCTAATCTGATCGTGATCTTAAGAATTATTTGGATTTCGTATCTGCAGCATGTCCATAACAATGTATTTTAAACAAAATTCATGTTTTATTACTCCTTAGCTATGCCAAATTCGCTGCAGGACCTCGTTCAATTGATGATTACACCAGATGTTAGCCGTAGGCCAGAAGTATGTGATTTGTTGGAAATGCCGGCAGTTAGAGATCATGCAAGGATGAGGCAATGGAGACTTAGAATGGCAAGCGAGAAAAAGAAATTAGTTCAAGCCTTTATTGGATATTGGCATACATTCCTGGCGTTTTTAAGGTCGTATTTGGTGTTTTTCAAATCTAAGAAGCCAGATGTAGTTGCAGACCCATGTCGAATTACGCCGGAACCGTTTCCAATTGGAAGAGACGCCCCAACTATACACCTTAATGATCATTCCTTTTCCGACGGTATGGGAACTTTACATGATAATACTACATTCATTATCATTTAAGACGAAAACAAAGTAAATGATAAATCTTTTATAGATGATGAAATGCGCGGCGGTGGAACCCCAGTCTACGCTTCCACCCCTATTCCTCTTTCGAAAACGAAGTCCGAAGGGTAAGTTAGAAGTAATAATGAACCAATAAGTTATAAACCAACCTCTGGTTCTTTAAGTTATGCAATTAGTTTTTAACTTAGCAGTTACATAATATAATGTATGCATTTTTATTTTGCTCACAGTCGATTCCGGAGTAGTAGAAGAAAGGCTGGCGAAGGAGATTTTCGTACAGTGGGAAGCCCCACGTCCCGGAATCTTTTAAAAGAATTTGAAGCGGTGTCAGATTAAGTCCTATAACGTTACATATCACGTATTCGATGTTAATATATATGTATTTCTAGAATTGCAACTATTATCCGTAGAGTTTATTAAGCATCGCACTGCTACTGCTTAAAAATATCACTGTTTAATGAAATATCAGTCAATTTACTTAACGAGTGCCTTTTACAGTCCTTTCATGAATTTTTAATGCATATCTATATTTTAGTTAAATCGGAAATGCTAGCCCAACGGTTTCTATTAAGGTTATCAGCCAACCGCGTTGTATTAAATGGTTTATAACTATACATTTGGTGAGATTTAAATGAAATATTTTAGTTCTCACAATTGTATACAAAGCATTCCTTGTATTGTAAACTGATGAGTCTCATAAGTACATACATTAGTGCTCAACAATAAATCATTAAATGCCATTTTATCTCCCCATAAATGCGTATTGATCAACAAGTTCTCTTTATTCTTAAGTTGAAGTCATTTTCAGTACTTGTATTAATGGGTTAGCTACATTGCATTATAAGCTAATTTACATTTTAAAACAAGGTATTGGGTCTACCGAATACTTTAGGAACAAGATGACGTTGCATTTCTCAAAGTTTAAAGATATTTCCTCTTGTGATAAATTAGTTTTTTTAAATGATTTTGGAACGACGACTTGGGATTCTTCTATAAAGTGTGTTACAGTACCATTTTCATCCTGCATCAGTTTCACAGGTGTTAGCAATGGAAACGTGGAGTTCCTTCGAGCACGAAAGAAAACAAACATTAATAGATGTAGCTGATCGATGTTATGGAAGTCGTTACTTTTCAACTTACCAGTGTTGAAGCAGTGGACGTAAGATTAAGCCTTGAAAAACATCCAGATATCTCCAAGCATCCTGAATAGTGTTGTATTGTGCTTTACATCCAAAATATCCAGCCAGAAAACTTTGCCAAAGGGTGTCTACAACGTATGAAATCACAGACGGATAAAAGTTTGTTTTATTCTTGGTGCGAATGCAAGGTCGTAAATCTTGCCATTTAGAAGGATCCATGGGCTCTGCGAACAAGTCTAAATGAATCTACAACAAAGGATTAAATTAATTTTTTTAATTTACAACTTAAAGTATAGTTACAAACTTGATTTTCTGTTTTTTTTATTATCCTACAATTTTTTCTGCATGTTTCTCAGAGTTCAAAACTTTTTTGGTAATTTTTGGTAGTTGGTTAGCACATTTATATAAAAGTTGTTGTATGGTCGGTATCATTTCTTCGTAGAATTTAACCACCTCTGCATATCCCACTCCAGGCTCATAAATGTCATACAAACTTTGACCAACAAGTTTGTCAACAAAGGACATGTAATTTGATTGATTCAAAGGGCAAATCTGAGAAATGTTACGGATGATGATGGAAGCAATGTCTTGAATACCCTCCTGCAACTTCTTCCCTCGGGAGTGAGATTGTTTTTCGGTTTCTGTTCCTACTTCTTCGGAGTCTTCATAGTTTTCATATAAATCTGCAAGAATCATCAAAGTTATGTTGTAAGAAAGTAAGTGTTGATAACTTAAAAATAAATTCTTAATGAAAATCGAATATTCTATTACCATTGTATAAAGAGAACGTTTTTACTGATGAAGGAACATTGAAAACTAGAAGGCATATAATGCAAACTGGAAGAAGTAGCATTATTTGATTTATTTGCATTGTTAATAGGTTTGAAGTTATAGTATATACTTGAGAAAAAATTAAACTAGCTAGGGTTTCCAACAGCATTAATTTCAACCGAACTACAAAATGAAAAGTTCAGTTGTGAAAACTTGTTTCAACTAAAAACTGATATGAAACCATGCATATAAATATATACATTGGATTTTTACTGTCTAAAAGTGAAGTGCGCAATGTGCCGAATGTTAATTCAGATTTTGCAAAAGAAAAGGTAAGTTCAGCCCCGTCAATGAACAGGATTTAATGTTTTCCAAGAAATGGAGCGCCATTCTCTGTACTATAGCCAAAATAGCAATTGCTTCGTTTTCCAAATCCATCAACAAGCACAATGAGCGAGTACGTAGACTTATGGATTTGAGCATGCAAATATTAAAGCAATATACTTACTGCAAACTACTCCAAATCTAAAGATTTTTGTGTCTACTATAAATCAGAAAGTTTCTAAACTGAAAAGCCCTTATTTAACCAGTTTTAAGACGAAATGACCAGTTGTTTTAACCATTAAAATGAGGAAAATTTGTCAATCGTTTTACATTCAATTAATGCTTCTGTTAGCATTATTGTTCCCAATGTACAATGCGAATCGTATTGAATCTATATTATGGACAAGGAAAATAGTGTGTTCTGTACACGAACTCAGTGATAACTTTTATCACGACAACCCTACTTCTTCAAACACGTCATTTTATGACACTTCCCATGAAACCACTGATTTCGAAATGAACTTAAACTCCACGCCTGTTTCCACAATATTTAATACCTGGCCCCCAAAGGAACAGGGAAGTCAGCTCCCATTTTCTGTATCCTTCCAAATGAATTTAAAAGGAGCCATGTCATCTGACGAAAGTCTCTATTTGCTGTATCTTAACATGGCAAATAAGCTACAAAATGGTCGCAATCAACTACTTGTCAATCCCGTAATTGAGTGGAAAAGGAATGTGATGAACCAAATTAAGAAAATTTTTCTTCAAGGCTGTCCCTCTGCTTTTGTTCCAAAAGGATATATCAACATGATAATGGAACTATTTCTCCATTATCAAACTCAATTGTCATTGACAAGTGGGGATGTAAATGAAGAAGAGGAGCAAACAAATCATTGGTCGCGTGAAAAATGGAACGTGATTACTTCCCGAGTGTTTAAAGATTGTGAATGGAGTTCCTTAAAGCTAGAACTGACTCGACAGGACAAGCACGTATGTATTCTTCCCTTAGTACTCACATTAAAGTATCATACAAATAAATTAATAATCATGCATACTGTGTCTAAAACTGCAGATCAAAGAATTGCGGACCACTTCTCCAAACGGCTCCCTTGTAGAGATTAGGATTGCCCCAGCAAAAGAATATGCTGATAGTAATGAACCTCCATTTAATCAAAAGGACGAAATCATTGATGATGCTTGGTGGATCTTCTCCTTTGTCCACGGGCGCTGCTTTCATCATTTTCGAAATTCCTCACCTAAAAGCAAAGGGCATGAAAATGCAAATGATGAAGGAGTTGAAGAGCCGCTGGAGATTCCAACTGCTGAAGAGTTCCGTAAACTGTTTGAAAAAGATTTTCTCACTGACCTCATGGCTAGATGGTAAGTCAATGTCTGAAAAGCAGATTTACTGAGAATGCACTGATAAATTAATTTATGTATGTACTTGAGTATTGCATAAATATATTACATTACATTACTCAGGTTGGATGCAGGAAAGTATGCAAGATCATTCGGAACCATATTTGGCTACAGAGAAAATGCCTTGGTCAAAAAAAATCTGAGATATTGTGTCACTGCATCCTACATGGAAAATTCGATTGAAGATAACCAATTACTTCGTCCCTTAGAATATCGATACAAGAATTCAAGAATTGGAACCCCCCTTCATTAAATTTTAACTGCAGAGTATTTACAATTCTCATCTCTACGTAGTTCTCACATTACCCCGGCGAGTACCCCTTTCTTTACTGTATTGTAAATGACGATAAAAAGAGTTGACAGTCTTAACAATTTTCATTTCACGATTGTAAAAAGAAATCATGGCCAATGTCAGCAACTTTTAAGAAATAAAATAATGCGTCAAAAGGGTAATTACATGGTTAGTATATTTCATAGCTTGGCTTTTAGGTTTAGTCAAACCATTGGTGCAGAAGAATTGTAACTGCGTTGCATATGAATTCATCCCATTTCTATTTTGTACGGTCCCATCTGTGCAAAATAATTTTTTTAAAATCATTCATCAATATTAAAAATTGGAAACATTTCTCAGCACGAATCCTTCGTCTACAAGTTTTTAGAGCATTTACCAATAATGCCCATCATAAATGTGGAACGTGCTTAGAATGGAAATGCAAAACTTATGATGAACGGGCATTATACAAGAGAGAAAAAAAGCACGAAATGATACCACTTCAACATTTTGTTCCTTCTTCTAACCTGCCAAGAACTGAAATGTCATGAAACTCTCATAAAAATCTCAGTGATGTCATGAAAAGAAAATACTTATTACTGCCAATGCCAGACCAGCAGGGAAATAACTCGACATTTTAACATTTGAGATCAAAAGCCCGAACCGAAACCCACTCTCCATAAGTTCCGAAATCCTTTCTCTGATTCCCCAGATTTTTCTCTAAAGCTCCCCAATCTCATAAAAATTGCATTGCCAGCAGAAGAACGCTTCGAATGGAAATTGCACATTATTTGTCGATAAGGTATATACATATATATATAAATGTTAGTTCAAGCAAGGCAGAACTGTCAAAACCACATGCTAATTACTTAATAACCCCATCTACCCCATTCAAAAGAAAACCCAGCGCATGGTGATCGTGATGATGTTACATCATGATATGGAAATACTCATACTCCTCAACAGTAGAAAACTTTTATGTATTTAATGTAATTTCATGTGTGTGCATAATACATACAATATTATTATTTTTATTCTTCTCCTTCCATCTTCCGATCCATGCCGTACGTTACGTACCTTCAATATTATAATCCTTTTGGTCCCTGGCTGTAAGTAAGTAACTTAAGTACATAAAGTTGACAGGGAATTGCAGAAGCCGTCAGCTACATTTACTTTTTATATTCTTCAGGTTCAGACCTTAGAGACTCTATCCATATCCATCCGTGTATCTGTAGAAGTCTGTACATCTTTCTGTATTATTTTCATGTGGATATTATTTTTAGGGTAAAAAAAGTAGCGGATATATATACACAGTCGGGATTGCGCACACCATTCCTCCCAATGTTAGAAAAGGATTAAAAAAAAGGTTGGTTGTGATGTGGATGTGGAAAGTGGTGATTTGGTGAAGAACTTTTATGCATAGGAATGTACACTGACGTATATATAAATATAAAAGGTACATTATATTTGTACATCTGCGAAAAGGCTTCTTATTCCAATCCCACATCAATTGCATTGTACTCTTCTTATCCATCCAAATGTACTTCTTGTTCTTACCACAGACCTGCACAGGCAGTAGCAGCCGAACAGAATGTTGAATATTATGTTGAAAAAAAGAATCTGCTGAAGCCAACACAACACACATCTTTTCATACGTGGACCATAATATTTTTTTCTGTGTATATAACAAAACCTGCATTGTTATCCTTTATGCCGCATCAAGAAGCAGACAAGATACATACATACATACTCGTATATATACTCTTCTCATCCTCCGCACATAAAATATTTAATGAGTAGGCCGAGTTGACGTCTCACATTCATATTCACACGTTGACAGTTTTTCAGCCGAGGATCCATCCAATCCAACATATTACACCGTCTTACTCTCTTCGACATTCGAAGTAAAGTGGGTACAAGTAAGTCAACTTACCTGGCTGGTGGCTGCCTCTACTACTACAACATTTATCTACAAATCACAATAATATATCTTTTATAAGGTACTTTGCTCTGCACCACCAAACACCTTCTCTTCTGTCTTCTTCTCTCTCTCTCTCTAGACCAACAGCATTGTTCCTGTCATTAGCTGAATTGAAGGTATAGTTGGGCTTGTTTAAATGTTTTAAAAAAGAACCTTTTTTATTTTTTGGGGGTGCTGTGTGCATTCACGCGTTACGAAAATAACCTAAAGGGTACAGAAAAAAATCACCCCATTTGGGGGATTGGGAAGAAATAATATATAACTTGGTATTTTTGTTTCATTCTTTTCTAGAGGAACCTGTAGTACGGTGGTGGCCTGTTGCTGAGCTGAAGCCAATAAGTCAAGCCTTGAGCGTAGAGTGCCGACGGATATTTTTCAGTAAGAGCGTTTGCTATCATAGTTAATAAGTTGTTATCATCAGTTGGGGTGGTTAAAATTGTTTATTTGTGTGTTATCTAGATACCATATTGTAACAGCTGGAAAGGGAAATTTGCACGTGTTGAAGTAGCCGGTCAACTTTTAGCACTTTCCATTTGGTCAAGATGGTTGTCAAAGGTCGACGAGGGACTAGCAAGAACCCACCTATTTTGAGCCATGAGTTTATTATCCAAAATCATGCCGATATTGTGGCATGTATTGCCATGCTCTTTGTGGTGGGACTGATATTTCAGGTAAGCAAATTGAATATTTGAGGAAAGAGAGTGGTATTGAAGATATCTGTTTAATTAGGTAGTTGAGGAGAGGAGTATGCATAATATGAGCATGCATACTTGTGATAAGTTAGTACCATATGGTTTCCATTCAAGCTGTGTGGGTGATTACTTTGATGAGTATGCGAGCGTGTGTAGGAAAAGTCAAAGGTGAAAGTAGTTAAATAAGGTGGATTTTTTATTTTCTTGTTACAGATTACATCACCGGTTGCTTCCATGTTTATTGCTTTGAATCACAACACGACAAGGAACATTACAGCTTCCCCTCTTTTCACGTATGACGAGATCCTGTATACCGTCGGATGGAAGGATTCCTGTGCTGTTTTCTTCTATACGCTTATTTCAATCGTGGTGCATGCATTGGTTCAAGAATATGCTTTGGACAAAGTGACAAGGAAACTTCATCTCAGCAAAATTCGTCACTCCAAGTTTAATGATGCTGGTCAACTTTTAGCTTTTGCTTTGGTTTCCACTTTATGGGGAATCAATATTATCCTTAGGTGATTTTTTAAACCAATACTTTAATACATTTTTTATATGTTTCATGAAAACTATAAAAATTCTGAATGAATGAAACTAATGATTTTTTTTATTCTACAGAGAGAATTACCTCACTCACATATCCTCACTCTGGGAAGGGTATCCTCATGTGGAAATGTCATTCATTTTGAAATTCTACATGCTGACTCAGATTTCTTATTGGCTCCATTGGATTCCTGAAATTTATTTCTTGAGAATGAAACGAGATGAGATTCCACAAAAGTTGACCACTTCAGGATTGTACATTGCTGTCGTCTCTTTTGCATATTTAACCAAGTAAGTTACCTACTACTACGAGAGTACTTTTGCATAATGATTTCGTGTTTTATTTCCCAAGAGTAGAAAAGTAATCCATTTTTACTTGTTCCGTAGTTTGGCTCGCATTGGAACTGTCCTGTTGGTATTGCACTTTATTCCTAAAGTCCTCTTGTGCTTAGGAAAGTTAACCTACTTTGCTGAGAAGGAGCAAGCATCCACTTGGCTCTTCCGAGCTGGCAATGTAGTTTTCATTCTGGCACGTTTCCTCTCTGTAATCTTTGCCGTCCTAACTTTCTGGTTCGGCCTTGAACCATTTGCCTCCCAAGCCTTAAGGTAGGCATACTAAGAAATATCATGGGACAGTTACTCTAAATTCTCATTTTTATGATTGTACTAACAACGTGTTGTTGCTATTTTTAAAGGACTCTTGGACTTGTATTTGTTGGAGGTCTCCAGTCATATCTACTCTTTCAGTTCTGCATTTTCCACGTAAAGAGAATTAGAAGCGCCTCAGCTGCCACCACGGCCACTGTACCAAAGTCTCCTAAAAAGTTGAAGAAGGCTGCAAAGGAAATTTCTGATCTTCCCGAAGTCGACCAAAACACCAAAAAGCAACAAGCTCTAAGCAAGAAGGTTAAGCAAAAGTAAATGACACATTATACTTGACGACGGCTGGTTACGATTAACTGTTGAGGGCGATTAAATTAACGGACAAAATCATTTCATATGAGCGACTACATTCGAAAAGCACAGAGTATATAATATATATGTATAATCTTCATATTTTCAAGTTATTCCATTTTGTCATACTCAGCGAAGGAAAATAACTCACTTACGTACAGTACTGGGGGATGCCTCCCTCTGGTCCTTTGATCAGAGTTTTAAATTATTTTTTTTTAAACTGTAACTAATTTAAGGAAGAATCACCAAGAAAGAAAGAGAGAGGTCAGAGAAAACCTATATATTTGGCATTGAAATTGATATGCGTAAGTGTAAATATGCGTCTTCTTGAGTGCAATAATAATCATTCATTTGACTTTTGATGGTTAGTAAGTTATAGTGAGTAAGTTAGGAGGGTTAGTGTGTAAGCAAAAAATGTTTCCGTTATGTCATATTCATTTGCATTGATTGTAACGTTTTTAAAAGTAGTTAAATGTGCGTGCGGGATGTTAGAGAAAATTTTAACGACTTTGCTTGATTAGTTTGTCCTGCAATCAGTTAGGCCGAGTAATCTGTATTGCATATTAAGCTTCTTTAAAAATTCCAAATACGTACTAATAATATTGTGTGTAATAATAGCATGGATGATGAAATCAAATGATAAAAAAATGACTGCCACCACCCCAACTACACACGTTATGTTAAGGGCTCCTCTTTTCCAATGACACTTACTATACCTGACTTGACGCGTGATTTTGATTGATAAGATAATATGATTGTTAAAAAGATGTATTACACGTCTTATTCTTAGATTTATAGTACTTAAATGCTCTAAATACAATAATATTTAGATGTGAGGGAGCGATGGATTTTGGTAAATCAGAAATCAGTACTTTTATGAACGATTGAGAACTGAAAATGTGGGAAAGGTGGCAAATTTATTGTTTACTATCAATTATATAGGCTAACATTTTTTCGACTGTAAACAGGGAAATAGTATTATTGTCACATCATCGTTCTTCATTATTATCATTACATGTAATGTGAAATCGCTATTTTTGCCTCATATTAAGTTGATTAAAATTAGAGTTTAGAGACTTTTGTGCTAATATTGGATTATTACTGCTACGAAAAGCTGTATTATGTATTGCTGCACAAGCGGAGCTGATATATATTGATCGTTAATGTTCTCTAAAGAAAAGTATTTCTGATGTCATTATCACTTTTTTTCTATTATTTTCTGTCTTCGTCACATTCATATTAATACAAGTTAAGTTAAAATATTATTATAAATGAGATGTATTTGCTGCAATATTATCACTAGCAATATAATAAATATATTATTAAAGCTTCTTATGATTAGTTTTTGTGTGCTTCCGAAGTAAATAATAAAGCAATCTGTTTGAACTTTATCTGTATCTATCTGTATAATATACAGATGTCTTATGAATTTTTACTTTTCATCCAGCTTCTTGGTGGTGCTATGCTGATTTTATTCACAACTCAGCATAACCTGTTCACGCTATATTGTGGAATGAATATAATATGACTTATACTAAGCAATTACCAAACAACTTTTCAGTTTTCATGGGTTGACAATACGTCATTGCAAAATGGAAAAAAGTCCATTTATTGGTGAAATGGGAAATTTGTTTATTGCATGCAACGTGCAATGTACCTGGATGAGGTGGTTATTTGCGCGTACCAAAAGTTGACTTCATGCTATATAATAGATGGTGAACATAATAGTATAACATTTGCAATTGATGATTGTCGTCGACTCTTCTGGCTTCTTTGAGGAGTGTTTATAGTACCTTTTCAACAAGTACCTTAAGATTAGATTTTTAGCAGGATGAGTATGTTTGGCTTGGTGGGATAGGTTGCTGTTGGTCATCTGGAATTTCAAGAATCAAGAAGCACTCAGAACAGAACGTGGGAACACTGTTTTAAGTACCTTTATTATTTGATCTTAGTATATTTTGTACTGCATCATGTATTATTATGACGATACTGCCTCCACAGAGGAAAAATAAAATTTGAGCAATTACACCAAGATTTTTTTCCAGTTTCGCATACAATGGAAAATCATGATGTCTGTCTATGAAAACTTGTTAGTTCATTCGCTTGTAACTTTTAAATTCTCTTATGAATTATGCAGAATATTAGATTACAGTATAGTGATGATAATATAATAACTGATGCGTAACGATTCGTTACAATCCACCTCATGTAGTTGTTAAATTGCATAATTAAGGGGGAAAATGTTGTAATCTTAATGATTTCAAATCACTTTGTGTTTCCCGAAATGAAGGTAAATCTGAATGTTCACAGTTTATTTTCCATTCCTGGAACGGAATTATATGCAATTAGTAATTAGGTTGATAAAAAATGAAGCCATTTCATATCACCCCACTAAATGTGTATATCCTTTTTTATTGAACATAATTCATGTTGTGTACGTACAGGGTTTATAATGTTAAATATTAAGCCAACAAATGGCTCATCCTTGTTTTCCTTTCTTTCGATAGTATCAAACTTAATTAATTAATATTGTTATTTAGGTATTATTGTTGATTGCTATTAATGTTTGCGTTTACATTCCTTAATGGAAATGAAAAAGGATGATGTTTCGACTTTATTTTTACCTTTTTGTTTTTGTCCACATGAACCAAAATTATTGTAATTTGTTATCGCCTGTAGCTCATCTCCCAAACAAGTAAATTTAATATGCATGTTGGAATACCTTAGGTATTCTGCGGACGATCATGGTAATATGATGTCCATGGGGTACATGTCCAGCAAGCAGCTTCCATATAAGTAACGAAAATCAAACAAATACCTTGCATTGCATACTTTTTCGTTTATATATGGACGCAAGAGTGAAGTGACTGTTTTGTAGGAATTTGAGCTTCAGAATCATGATCAGAATGGTGTGTATTATGTAAGTATGATTTCATTGCATTTCAGGGAAATTCAATAAAATTCATGAAAGAAGAACTTGTCATTAGATAAATGTCATCATTTTGAAATTATTCGCAGCTACAATCAAGCCTATTCACTAAATAATATTATTCCATCATTTCTATCAGACACATTGTGCATGTTTTACTTGTACTTGTTTATACGATGGCTTTTAATATCTTAAACTGTATGTTGTATATGGGTATGCTGAATATTTTTTACAGATCTGGATTGATTAAACACTTATACGTTCAAAAGCATGGGGTTCTATTCTATATGTCCCATATAGCATAACTGTAATTACGTTTTTGATTACTGGATTGATGATGTTCACTTTTTGGACACTCTATATTCAACCAAATATGCAAGAGAACATATTTATTTTCATGCAGTAGAGTAACACGACTTAACACAGCTGCATATAGATGGATTTCTCTTCCTTGGTTTCAATATCATTATCAGTTAAAAGTCCATGCCTACAATTTGATAGGAATGGTCAACATCCAAAATATAACACTTGCTTCTCCATATCCTTTATGCCGGTTATCAACAGCAAATTATTATCTTGGACCTCAGCAATAACTTCTAAATGGATGTTGCATGAACAGGGGTTGGTTACATATAGAGTATTTTTATAATTCCAGCCTCTACATACGTAATATTCTACTTGGTTTTTATAATACATTTATACTTTTTGAGTGTCATCAGCCAACATCTGTCAAAAAAACATTTTTTTATGCATTATCCTGCTGCTTTACAAAGAGAAGTGACAAAACACTATACTACCGGGGTACGAATAATTTTTTGTAAAAAAAAATGCAAAGTTGATAGTAATAACGGCTTTTGTCTCATCAATCAACATTTCGCGAGTTAATCAACTTTTTTGGTTGATTTCTCAAGTACAGAGTTCAGCACACTTTTCCTCCTGGAATATAGTAGTCTGGACAAGGAAGAGGAGGTGTCAAACAAATTGCGAAACTGTTTCCTATCTCAAGTACCAAGTCGTCCATCAATTAGTAGAAGACAGGAAACTCAGCGGTTACAGCGGGTTGGGAAAGTTTAGACGCAAATTTCCCATGACCAACTGCTAACGTGTTCTGCAAAATCAAAGCAGTGCAGACAAACACACAAAGGTACAAACAAAACCGTTTCCTGTTGAGGAAGTTATGAAGAAAAAGTCAAACAGGATAAGAAAGGGTAAGGGCGATTTAAATAAATTGTTTAATAAAATGCTTTCATATGTGTTTATTGCTTTAAACTTTTCCATTGTGCCTATGTTTGTAAGCTGTTTTGCTTCAAGCCTGACATTCACCATTGCACTGAAGGTTTTGCATAATTTTAAGAACTCATAAGCTTATCCTCATGTTACCTTCGCCAATTACGTGTATGCACATATGCTCTTGGCAAAGTGTGAGGTGTAGTTGCTCTTCTGGTTTCTGGATTGGTCAACTTCCGGATGTTTCGTCAGGTATTCATTCACACATACATACATACACATGAAATTTGTCTGGAAAAAAAACTTTTCGTAAACATCTTGAAATAATTGTAGGCATTCCTACCTCTGATAATAAAATGAGTATATTTGATTTTAAAAAAATTAAACTGGATGGAAAATTTGTTTTTAATATATATTTCTCAGTTCCTAAAGATAAATTGAATTGGGGCATTACTCAAAGCTCAGATAAGTTTCGGCGCAGTTGCTCAGGATGTTTTTAACTTTGTCAAGACAAGGCGTTTCAGAACAAAGAGATGTTTTTTAAGGAAGCAGGAATACAAAAATAATGCAACAAAAACAACTTGACACATTCATCCTTAAAAAATGAAAACAACAAGAGCGAGACAAAAAAATCCCTGTTGCTAAATGACTGCCTAAAATCTATACCTACTTACGTGTATACCCTGTGTAATTTCTGTTCGCATTTACACATGGTAATACTAATCCATAGGTCATATCAATAGACAATCTTAGCATGAAAAATTAGTATTTAGATTATATTATAGGAAATAGTACAGCGTATATATTCCTGCTTATGAAGTTATTGAAGGTCAACAAGACTTTAGCAACATTTGTTCTATTTTGTTCCGTACTGTTTTGGGGTGCAAACACAGACTACAGATCAGAGTTCA
Organism: Orchesella flavescens; assembly: GCA_964034955.1. Classification (NCBI taxonomy): domain Eukaryota; kingdom Metazoa; phylum Arthropoda; class Collembola; order Entomobryomorpha; family Orchesellidae; genus Orchesella; species Orchesella flavescens. The sequence continues at coordinate 12,334,413 of OZ035955.1, read as the reverse complement.
CGCTATATTAGCAAAGCAACAATGTTGCAACGTGGTCACAATACATAATTATATTAGAGTAAGATTTGCATAGATATTGCATAGGATTTGGCTTGAACAAGCAATCTTGACATGTATGACAATACATGGATAACTCAATGGCAATGTTTTTTAGGATAAACTTTAACTAGCATAGCTTGTAAAGTCCGAAGCATTTTTTGCTCCTTTTCTACTCTCGTGATCAAACTACGCATCAAAACACAAATCATAGTTTACTTACTGGTTTTATTCTACCCGAAAGCTGTTAGCTCGTGACTAGTTCTACGAAAGGATTTGCGTCAATCTGAATTTCGTCTTTTGGGGCACTGTGTACCTTTTAGGTTTTGATAGGTAGATATCTCCCTGGAAGATCTAAATCATAACATTAATTAATGTGAGAGTAAAAATTTCACACCATGCATTCACGCGTCATTACATACAACACAGCCTTATTATTAGGTTGATACATGTGGAAAATGTAAGTATATAAAAATTGAATGGAGATGTTGAGTTGAGCATCATAATATCTATCATTTCATCATTAAGCAAAATGAATTTGATCCGCATCGAATTGAGGTTTTCAAGCAGAATAATCGTGATCTTAATCATTTAAGTATTATTATGATATGAAAATGAATTCACTAATGAAATTATGATTGTTACCTACCTACCTATCTCACCTCTCTTGAATGGATGTGGGATTCGTGTTGTAGGAGATTGGATATTTCGCAATAATTTTGGCTTATAAACATATTGAATTGATGTGTCAACGTGTGTCCCCTGATGGAGCTGAACGATCAATGCACTCTTACCTTGCTTTTTGTGAAGGTAGAGGTTAACATTCATGTCAACAACCTAAGCTATACATCGTATAAGCATATCTTTCTGCATCAAATTCAACAATATAGTAGTAATAGAATCGTTAAGGGACAATCACTTAAGGCTATCTAAGGACAGCGCCTGTGCCCTTTACCTTCACCACACAGGACTTGTTTTTTGTGTTTGGACGTGTGGATGTTGATGATAATCAAGTGTATATAGCTTTCAATTGAATGCTATGCTATATAGTACTTTGTAAATATATTTTACGTGGATATGAATATTGAATATACTATACCAAAAATGTTTTAGACGATAGAGATATGTAATTACGAAGCTACTCTAGTCAGGTTCTACTCTAAAGGGTCCAAGTTTTTGCTCTTCCAATCCAATCCTCTTCAATACATATATTTATGTTCACCTTCCATGATTGTGATTGAACCATGCAAAATTATGGTGGTGCCGATGATGCTAACAACACATCATGTTTAGTGATGCAGAAGAAATAGAAATGCATATATAATATACCTTCAACCTTTTTCTTGTCGATATCGCGTCCATGTCATGTCCACCCACTTGGGTTAATATCACTCACCATATAAACATGCATTCCACTGACAACTGGTAATATTGAGATTTACGCAACTGCTCTTTATAATTATGCTATGTGGAATTGTGAATGTACGCTACATATAGTATGGATTATTGCAGGTGTTCTGGCCGCAAACAGTTTTTGGCGAAAACACACGTCTTCTTTAACTATACAAGCATTTTTTATGTATGTACAAGCCAAGCTCCTTCAATTCATGGTAAAACTATATGTTCACAAAAAAATGATAATCAAATAGCGCTATATATTCCTCCATTAGCCAACCATCCTTCCCCTTGCAACACATATATCGGCACCAAATATTTATGGGTAGTTCTCTGTCGTATGCTATTGTTTTTAGTTTAGGTATAATACGTATGTGGATATATTTATTTTATGTGGGGATGGAGACCTTCCCTTGGCAAAGGGGTTCAGTAGTATGGATGGACAGAATACACTTTTTTTAGACAGACTCACTCACTTCATAATCATTAGTTATAGTAGTATGAAAAAGTAGATGAATTTTTGGATGAATACCTTGAATATAACTGACTAATTCTTCTCTGTCATAATGCACGCCTCATTTATTTAAGCATCATATCAAGCAAAGTCCATGTCAAAGCCAAAAATGCCTCTTTATATATATTTTTTTTGCTGATGAGTGCGTGCTCATTCTTCTGTTTTTCGTTCCTAAAATGCATGGGAATTACTCACAAAATAAATGCATTTACGCAATGCGCATCTATGCAGCACAATCAAAAAAGATCACTATGTGATGTACATTTTATAGTACAATATATAATATTTTGCCTTATATGTCTAACACATACTTCTTTTCCATAAAACTAAGTTAGTTAGTTAGTCAGTAGCCGCAAATGGGGAATACGTACATTAACTTACTTTGCATGTGCATACCTGTTACAAAGCAATTTGCAACAATTACTCATAAATGTATAGATACATATTCACTCCACGCCATAGTCCACACGGCCCTTTGTTTTGTCTCTCGTCGTATATAGTTTTGCAAATTGCAGTAGTAGAAAATATGTATGTATGATATGATGATGTTTTTTGCACTTTTTTACTAATTTTCTTCTTGTTTTAGTGCTACGCTCATTTCATGTGTCGTTTCATTTGAGTGCCTTTGCCTTCATCCCAAATTTTAAAAATGGTAAAGGGAATATCATATCACATATCATATCTGCATAATTTGCTATGCTCATGCCTCAACCTCATGCTTCTAATTGGAAGAAAAAAGCTTCTTTCCTTCAGAGCTTAAATTGAAGGGCCCAGTACCAACTGTCCCAAAATGATACGATTTGCAAATTACACGCTATATCCATTCTGTACCCACAGATTCGTTGACTTTATAGTAGTGAATTGCAAATAAATCGTAAAATTTATGTATTAGGAAAGAACTGTAAATGAAAAAAAAATATGTGTCAATCCCTTTCCTTATCGTTTTGATTACAATCCAAATTTAAGTGTTTGCCTAAACGTTGAAGTTGTTTGATAACTTGATTTGAGCCAGGATTTTACCTGTGTGACTTTGTTCGTTCAGATTTCAGAATCAAGGTGTACTTATGTATTTTTTGTACATTAAAAGAAAAGGATGCCGCAATCCAATTAAAACCATTTGTCTAATGACTTTCATTGAGATTAAGACTCGTTTACTCTACTCGGCTCAGAAATGTTCCTCATTTTTGTAGGTGTAAGGTCTTAAATTGACCTGCGCGTTTGCTCGAGGTGACTAACAAAATGAAATGCGTTTTACTTGGACAAGACAGGGAAGGAAATATGAGTTCAAGAGGATTTCTCAAGTTCCAAGGTTTTCAGAAAGGAATCCGTTTTAATTACCACGCATGGGATAAAGGAAAGAGTAAAAAAGCTTGGTGGACTCTTCTCTCTTTTCCATGCTGTGTGAAGTTATTATAGATTCGTGCATTAAATTTATAAAAAATATTCACCATTTTATTATCTATATAGTCACTTAGGTGTGTTAGTTGGGAAATGAGGAGAATAGAATGCAAATATTGCAACTAAATAGGCAAACAAAGAATCGTCTCAACTGCCTTCTTGACCGTGGCAATTATGGAGCAAATGCTACAAAACTCCTGTTATTTTTATTTATTTACGTGTTGTGTGTAAAATGTAGCGTGGCAATTTATGAGTGAGAGAGTTAAATTGGACATGTGAATCAGAAGTGGTGTACCCAACTTAATACAATGAAATTGTACATCCCATTCTTGCATGTCTTTTTCTCAACGATGCATCTATAATCCCAACCGTTTTTATAATATATCGTTATTTATCATCACATCACACATGCATCAAAACGAGTAGTAGAGCAGGAGTGGAGTGTTGTTTTATTGTTGAGCATATGCATATTATACACCTCGATTCTCCTGAATTAACGAACACTCATGTGTGAGATGATGATGACGACGATGTCTTTGTTGCTCAAAGCTGAAGTTAGCGATCCAAGGGAAGACTCAAGTCAGTCAGAGGGTGGCTTCAGACAAGGCTTGTTCAAGCGCACAGTTCCTTAGTGCATTGCATACACATTTGCATTGGCAATCCAAATCATCGTCATCAACTTGCAAGTTGTTTTTGTGGTAAAGCACTAAAAAGCGTACGTTGGTTATCATAATCATCAAATTCTTACTTGCCAGTGTGTTTACGAGCTCATCAGGTTTATTACGAAGTCCGTCTCTTCAAGTGAATCTGGTTTCGAAAAAAAAGTAGGTTCCCTTTAATCATCCTTGGGCCGTGATCTCTCTCTCTCTTTAATCACCGTCTCTAGCAGCAAGCATTTATACGTTTTGTATGAAACTGTGTTCATTGTGAGCAAAAAAAAGTGACAAAAAAGCGAAAGCTCTCTTGGAGGTTGGTTGTTCAGTTCACCCCAGAGATTTCGGTTTTTAGGGAGAAGAAAGGATCATACATTCCACGGGTTTCCTATCGATCCATATCCCTAGTCAGTTGTCACTGTGGCAAAATGAGCACAACAACAACGGCTCAGATGTCTTGCATATACGACGGGCTTCAGCAGCCCCAACAACCGGGAAATGAGGTGCAAGCGGTGAGTAGTGGTGGTAAAAACCCGGAAGATGTGATCCAGCCTGCTGATGGGATTCTTCCTCTTCATCAGCACCAACAGCCCTTTAAAGGGACATTGGTGAATCATAATAATAACACGATCAGTGTTCATACCTCTAATAATGGAGCTTCCCCTAATCAGCACCGTCGTAATATGTCTGTCACCGCTAACTGCTATTTGCAAATGCTTACAAGTCCGTTGAAAACTTATCGTGAAAGAAAAGCTGAAGCTGCTACTCCTACCGTAGTTGACGAGACCCAAGCTGTGGTCGAACCTCAGGAAAAGTCCAATTTTCAAAAGGACATGGAGACCGCAATGGAGTTGATGGGTGCTATTGCATATGCCGTGTATGGGATAACAGTAGCAATCTTTGTTTCAATGATTCCAAGACGATTCCGCTACAAGGACATTACCGACCAGGTTGTGCTTGTGACTGGAGCTGGAAGTGGAATTGGAAGATTGATGGCCAAGAAGCTTGCCTTGAATCATGGAGCTGTGATCGTGGCTTGGGATATCAACAAACCAGGTACGTAACAGCAAAACAGCATCATTTTTGCAAGGTTGTCCACAAATAGTGTTTGTTGTAAGGAGATACATTAACTTTTTCCAAAAATCAGGGTCCATTATAGTAAAAGAATATCATAACTTGCCACCAGCGAAGCGGCATGTTTTTTTGTAGTTGGATGGAGATGGAGAGTCTATCTTTTAAAGATGAAGGGAGATTCTGAGATTATTGGTCCAAAAAATGTATATGAGGGAGCATAAAAATCTTTTTATCAGCTGAATTATTGAATCATCATCATAAGTGTACTTGCCCTTGGCTCTTGACATTCTCAAAAAATGTTAGCCAACAATGCTGCATTATATTATCATACCATATATCGTCACATCATGAAGAAGAGGGCAGAGAGTACAATTACATTATTACCATCATCATCCAATGCATTTTGACTATTACTATATACAAGCTCATGAGAATTATATTTAATTGATGATATATGGAATTGTTTGTTGCCTCGATGCCACCATTTACTCACAAGAAAAACAGATTTGCGAAATCTCTTGTCAAGCCAGGCCAAGCCATGTGGCAATATAACGGCTGGCTGCGCATCATGTCGTGTGATAATGGGGAATATGGGCGCAGTGCACCTACCTGCTGCATTGTAGCTTGGCATAATTTGTAGAGTAATTTAATGCTTTTTTGGTCAGGACAAGATAGTAAGATGAGCGTTGAAAGGGTTAACAATATTTATTGGAGGTAGAGTCAACTAATATGCAAATGCAAAATGGTCATGAGGTACAAAAAAAACAAATGCGCAACATTAAATAATAATGTATGCATTCAAAATAAGGAGCACATGCATAGCCCTGAGATTTCCAAATCTGATGTTTTGAAGTTCAATGTAAAATCTACTTTTGGATATTGTTTGGCATCAAATCTTTCTCAAAAAGTATTTCGTAAATAGTTCATGTTACAAAATATTTAGGTAGAATAATACTAACTTGCATGGAAAGCGGAGGCGAAAACAGGAAGATGTAGGCATTGAATAATAAAAACTTACACATTTTTTTTGGAACAAGTTTTAATCAAGGCTGAAAATTAATATTAATGTCATATGCAAAAAGAATATGATAACGAGAAGAGTATTAATTAGCTACTGAATATTTGATTAAATTGGTTTATTGATTTGATTGAACAGGAAATGAAGAGACCGTCCAACAGATTCGCGCTGCAGGTGGAAAGTGTTACGGGTATCAAGTTGATGTGTCATCAAGAGAGTCCATTTATGCAGCTGCGGAAAAGGTGAAAGCGGAAGTGGGAAAAGTGGAAATTCTCGTCAACAATGCTGGCATCGTTTCTGGAAAGAAATTGTTGGAAATCCCAGATCAAATGATTGAGAAGACTATGGATGTGAACATTTTGTCTAATTTCTGGGTAATTGGAAAATTTACGTGATAAAAACAATTTTGGTTCTCTATTTTTATACTAAATTGCTAAAAGTGCAAGTGAAGTCGGTAGAAAAAAAATCCATAAAACCTCAAATTGCTACGTTTATTCTCATTATCAAAATTGAGAAGGATCTTAAATGATATAGGAACAATATAGGTACAATATATAATGCTCATGTACCTAATTTTTTGGGGGTTCTTTCTAGTTCTAGGCAAATACACACATACATGCATATTATTACAGGTATATATGCATCATTTAATTTTCAAAATTACATTCACTTTTTCCTATTCATATAAGACTTGTGCAAATGAAGCGTAGCCTTAAAAGTAGGACTTGCAATTGGATGTTGATGAATGAAAAAGTAGAAAAATGATGATGATGAGAAGCTGAAATATAAAAACACTGTTGATTGTTGCAGTTGCATATTACTTTTTTAGTAGGCCCTACAAACAACTTGACAGATGAGTTGTTGCGAAAGGTCTTTCTTCTAGCTATTCATGCATGCACCACAATCACATCACGAATCGTTTCATTTTAGAATTTTATAACTTGCTACCATTTTATGACAGACATTGCTCAAGGATGTACTTGACCCTTTTAGGAATGTGTCCGATGTCGAAAAATCTTAGTTATATAGAGTTGTATTTTAGGAGCCGTCAAAGAACACAAATGTATGAAGTAACAATTCTCTATTTATGTAATATTTTTTTGTAGACTTTGAAAGCGTTCCTTCCTGAAATGATGAAGGATGGGCATGGACATATTGTAACAATTGCTTCCACCGCTGGACTTATTGGCGTCAACAGATTGGTTGATTATTGCGCCTCCAAATATGCTGCTATTGGATTGAATGAAGCAATGCAATCAGAGTTGAGGGTAAGACAAAAGTCACAAGTACAAAAAAATTGGATATACGTGGTGCACCTTAAACATCTTCAATTTTTTCAGCTTCTAAATAACAAAAGATGAGGAAAATACGTTATTCAACTTGTTTTGTTTCCTTAATTTTTATGGTCCATATTCCAGACAAATTTTCACATGAGTTATTTCGATGAGTCATTTAATGCTTATCGAAAACTTATAAAAAGATAATATGTTTTGCTTGCATGTAATATCTTTCCTTTAAATCTTTGTTTGTGAGAAAATTATTCCTAAAAATGCAAATTACTTTCACAGTTCACACTTGCTACATATCTCAAAATCTATGAAAACTTTGAGTATTTTTTACCATTTGTTGAAATTTATGGTTTGTTATTTAACTATTTGCATAATATAAATAATATAATTTTACTGGATTCCAGGCTGAAGGATATGATAAAATATACTTGACCTGTGTTTGCCCTTACTACATCAATACTGGCATGTTTGATGGAGTCCGATCAAAGTAAGTCGAACTATTTATATATAAATTTTACGGGAATTCTCATTCTCACAAAAAAAAACAAGAGATGATGCAACTACTATAAAAATTGATTCCTTATTCCCAGGATCGTGTCCATCTTGAAACCTGAAGCAGTTGTAAATGACATTGTTGCTGGAATTCTTACGAACCAGGAGCAGATTGTGATGCCAAGATCATTGTATCCTTTACTTGTGCTCAAAATGTATGTCCACATCACCACCCTTTCAAATTCTTTTTACATCATTTCCTAAAACAAAAATTTAAATTTTGGTATTTTTTCTTCATTAGGATGGTTCCTGGAGAAGTTGGAAGAAGGATAGCTTCTGCTTTAGGAATCACAGGGACAATGATGGCCTTCAAGGGAAGACCAAATGGAGCTCCTCCAACCCCTAGTGAACAAAACAAATCATCGTAATAATTTATTTTAAATGAAAGAACAAAGTGTTCTTTTTTACAATAGAAACTAAGTATTCATTTAACCAAGTCTTGCATTAAGTGATACCTTCGTCCATATAATACAAAACAATGATGCATGATGACAGTAAGCACGACGGGCGTAACCTATGAGGACCAATATGTTCAGAGCGTAAAATAGTTATTATTACATTACAATACAAACACTTTGAGTGTCCCAGCTACCTTTTTATACCTGTCTTGGGTTTTACCTGTGAATTTATTTTCCACAATTTAGTTCTTGCCAATAATCACTACTTTCATTAGGAATCATAGCGAATTCATAGAATAGTAGTATGTCCATGAAATACTACTCTTTTGAAAAGATTTTTCTTTGTGAGTAACGGATTCTTGTAATAAACTTCTGCTTTTGTTTGGCGTGATTAAAGAACGAACGGCTAATTTGGTTAAATGGCACAAATGTGTCTTTTTTGGTATGTCTGTCCTTCCTTTGACTTCACAACTTTATCAGTTGTACTGTGTATAGTATTTAAATAGTAGTGACGTATTATGTTGTAATATTGATGATGGTGATAAACACTTGTGTAATTTGTTGCATGATGTTAAAACGCGAAAAGTTAATAAAAAATAGTTTGTGAATAAGACCATTGACTGTATGATTACGTCATCATCTCAAACATGTACGCAAGCCATTTGGGAATCGATGGAAAATATGGAATTGATGGAATGAGCATGAGCTTCCAATGATAAAAGTTCATGAAAGTTCTTAAATTCTATATTATTAAAGCTTTCATTAACTAACGTTCGTCAATGCCCTTCTTCTTACCACTTTTACCAGCCCAACAATCGGAGAAAGTAAAACCAGGTAAAGCTGTCGTTCATAAAATCTCACATTCCCCACAGTGACAGTTCTATCCAAGTTAGACATACAAAGGAGCATAAAGATTAAACACTAATAATCATAAACTGAGACCAAACCTCCCAAAAATCCTTACGTACACAAAATTAGTCTGCTTATTTAAAGTTTCAGGTACATTCTACTGATAGTGAATGAGCAAAAAAAACTGATAACTACGCATATAAAGTGATTAAAATATTTCACAATGAACATGATTGAAACATTGCATTTTGCACTTTGCAGAGTAGAATGTACAAAAGAGAACACCTTGATAACTTGATTGTGAAGGTAGCCGTTGCTGATGCTGTCGCAATATCAGAAAGATGCTAAATGCAATGCAATGCTGTGCTGTAGGGAGCTTCCATAGTGCTTTTGCGGGCACATGTTTCCTCCAAAAGGTATAAAACTTCAAGCTTAACATTTTTTGTGTACGTTTCGTTTGTATGGCATACCCTAACACTAACAACACACTAAAAGCCCACCGTGTGAGTATATGTATACCTTGCGTGTATCCACATCCACTATGCATATAAATATTCAATTCCATAATCCACTCAAGAGTGTGCTTTGCCTATTTCCTATGTTTGTGTTTCACTTATGGTTTCAGCAAAAGAGAAAACTCATTATATCCAGTACATGTTTACATTACAATACAATACACAATCCAAATCCAGGTGATGATGATATAGGGAAGGGAGTTAGCTCGAAGTTAGCAGTTTAACAAAAGATAATTTGGGTTGATTATTCTAATTTGGAATTGGCTAACTTTTATTTCCAAAACCAAAATCATGGTCGCTTGCAACCAGAACCAGCTAAAACCAAGCGATGATAACTCGGTGTTGGATGGAAGTACAATCGTAGTAATAATAGTGAAGGAAAAATCTTTAGTGGATTATTATTAATGTAGTTGCTTCCCTCCATCCATCCATCTTAGGGAGAATTGGAAAGGTTATTTTATGGGAGGATTTTATCCGGTTACATTCTTCCATCGTCAGCTTCCAAAAAGAAAGAAGAAGCTGTCCTTCCAACAGCAGCAGCAACCAACGGATCTCTTGTTGTGTATTTGTATTTAAATTCAATGCCGATGCACCAAAACTTTTGGTGGCTCCGGTCGGTAGAGAATTTGTGTTTTTGTAATAATAATTATTACTAATTATTTTCTTCAGTAAGTAACTAGTGTTGAGGGTGATCTCATTGATAAGCTGATGCTCATGTTCAAGTACCGAATCATGGCATGCAAGTTCCGCCACTTTTTGGCATTGGTCATCAGCGTTGGGATTACGAGTTTGATATTATGTATATTTGGGCGTGATCAGACGGCTGTGAATCTGGAGCAAATTGTTTCGGAGACGCATAAGCAATTTGAAAGTTTGAAGGTATGTTGGAAGAATGTCGGAATTTTAAAGAGATGGGAAAATCTTTAATATTTTGTAGGTGAATTATCACAATTTCTTGGCTTTTTGTTATTCGCAGGCTAATCTTCAAACTGGAGATGGTGCAAAAAGGCTAGAGGTAGAAGATAAGTATGTTAACATGCTGGGATTGAATAGTGATGATATGGATTTGACTTCTAAAGGAGGAAGCTCTGTTGCATCTCACCTCAGAAATAGATTGTATATTCCAGAACTGGAATTTCAGAATGAGTCGATGCCAGTGATAATTGTCTCAAGTGTAAGTCCTTTTTTATGTTGGGTGACGGAGATCATAATTCATGAGCTCAAATTATCATTATAATATAAATAAACCTTTTTAGTTTGAGTTGGTTCTTTGATTGAATTTTGAATTGTAAATTATAGGTTCAGAAAGGTCAGCTACTGGAGGCAGAGGAGTTTATCATGAATGTTCAGCAGTTTTGGCCATCTAAACTCACCCTTCTTTGGAATGTTGATCCATCTACTCCTATCGATGAAGACAACGACTTTTCATATTCTCTTAAGCAGTTATGTAACTCGTCAACCTGTTTGGTGAAGCGGTTCAATTTTGAAGATTATCCAGAACATTTGAAAGACCTTACCCTACGAGCTTATCGACCAATTATTCTACAGGTTGGTTGTGAGAATATATTGTTTGTTATTTCAAACTTTCAAAAGTTGGTTGGACTAATTATTAATAACTATTTTTTTGTATTTGCAGACGTTGCTGGACACTGGAAACTGTGTCCTATGGCTGGACATTGACAGAAGACTAATGAGATCATCTCAATTAAATCTTCAGCAGCTATTGAATTTATCTCAACATGGAGGTAGTGATGGAATAATTGGTTGGTCAGCAGGGCACCCTACGTCATCTCTAACTCATCCGAAGATGTTTCCCTTTTTTCAAACGGATGTAGAAAATTACTATTTCCATCGGATGATTGATCCGTCTCAACTGCTGTTATGCAAAACGAATAATTTAGTGAGCAAAGTGATGCATCCTTGGGTGGCATGCACTTTGAAGAAGGATTGTATTGCACCCTTTGGTGCTCAAACTAGTGGGTGTCGATTTGACAAGAAACCACTATATCGATATTCAGGATGTCATGCATATGATGCTGCTGCACTGAATGTAGCTCTAGGACTTGCCTTTCCACTCCATCAGCCATACATTGCCCGTTCGTCCATTAGTAGACCATCCCAACGTTACAATTTGACAACTAGCTCTTGAAGTGACAGTCCGTAGTATATGGAATAGTTTTGGACGAGGTTTGTCTGATCTGATCTTTTTAAAAAAAATGTGTACTTCTATACCCACTAACCAGTTCAGGCTTCAGTCCTTAAAAATGTACTTGGATGGACACCAGGGAAGAAGCTGCTTCCATTCTATTCCAGTGAAGACCACAAACAAACAAACCTAGTTGTAGAACATGTCAGCCAATGCTTGCATATTATAAATATGCGAAAATGCCTTTGTAGTTTGTATTACTTTGCAAGAATCAAGATCTGCTTATGCACAGAAAGGGAATACATAATATACATGACTACGAATTCTTTGGCTGCTTCCAAAATTCCAGGAATTAGAGTTTTCCCGTTTCCCTTTTTTGTTGCATTACTACATTAAGGGATAGCTGTTGTATGAATGAAGAAATATAAGCTGAGAAAATTTTGATTTCTCCAAGCAAGGTTATAGGATGATGGGATGATTGAAGTAAAAGTGAGAATAGGTTCCACTCCACGATGGAGAAAGTAATACTACTACTAGCCTATCAATAGCAATGAATAATTCTTTTGTACTGTCAGTTCTCAGGAGAACTGTCAATGCCATCATCACACCACACTTAATTTGTAGCATAGCATCATCATCAGGGATGGAGGTGTAGGATCAAGTCACAGAACCTCAGGCGTCAACTTCTCAATGGAAAGTGATATTGATGTTAACATTATTACATAAACGTACTTAATAATTTGATGCATAATAATTTAAGAGCCGCACTGCACAACGCAATGTTTGTTTCAAGTCCGTTTGCATTTAAAAATTGAATCTAGTCCTCTATGTGTACTGAAGCATAATGTGTTATATAATATTTAATTTAATAATAGTAATTATTGTTATTGTAAGTTCAAATTTTCATAATTTTTGACACTTGTTTTTAATTAATGTCATTCAGTCATTCATGTCATGATTGACATGAACAAGTTGAAAATGCTCAAGACCTTATTGGTTTCTTTCTAAAAAAAATATTATGTATGGATATTATATTTGCCGCATTTGTTGAATAAAAGAAACATGTAAAAGCAAAGAAAGCAATAATGATGTTTGTTTTCCCATATTTTACTTTCTCTAAAAAAGCGTAGGTTGCTTGTAGGCGTTCACTTTCTCCTGATTTCATCATCACGTGTATCAAATACACGCATTCACACTCCCACTTCCAACTTCTCGGAATCATTTGCTTACAATTAGCTCAAGGCTCAAGGCTCGAGTGAGTAACAAGTGAACTTTCTCCCTTCATTCATCCTTGGAAAAGGACACCGACACCGGTAGAGTTTACACCTCTCATTAAATCAGCGTCATTATAAATCATGATCCTACGTATATCAACAGCCTAAAGGATAGCACCCATCAGCAAAAAAAACGCAAAAATGCACTCAAATCATGGGCCACTTTTCCCTAAAGTGAAAGTCCAAAGTTTCAAAGTAAAAGTAGGATTGCTTCGTGCTTCATTCATTCATATTATTCCTCGTTTCAACTTAAGCATTTTAACACCCATTGGATCAGACATCAGACAAGTGTGAATTAATTCCATCTTGTCTTCTGTGCTTCAGGGGTTGTTCGCCGGCTTGGCCATCCTTATATATTCTTCTTCCTCTCTCCTCATTTTCATCCGTCACCTAAAAACTGTTACATTGTATATTGCATTGTTACACAAAGTGTTACTATTATACACACAAGGTCTCTCCTGTTACGTTAGCATAGCCTTCATCATCATCCACTCCACGACTACCAACTTACCAACTACCACCTTCGCAGTTCAAATTCACACACGGTTAAAAAAGATGAGGATGAGAATGAGATGTTGTTGGATGTAAACATCCGAGAGACCTGCTTGAGAAGAGCATCAGCGATGCGATGTGATATCATAGAGCGACACCCAACAAGGTAGAAGGTAAGTAAAAAGATGCATATCATAAAAAAAAGACATAAGAGAAGAAGTGAAGCACACTACTAGCAAAAGCAGGCACAATAAAAATTTTTTTTTTTATCCATCCCATTCATTTATGTGTACATACCTAAAAAGTATAAGTTCTTTACTATTTTACTACAAACTACTACTACACGTTACGTACATATTACGTACAGTCAACTCAACATCAACCTAATAATCAACATCCGAGATGAGGATTGCATTGCACTTCGCTTTTTTTTGCAGTGCATTTCAATGTTGAATGTTGACTACTACAAAAGACACAGACAGACGTCTAATACCACTACGGATGGAATGAATATTATTTATATGGATGGATATATTATATGTATGGATGGATACAGAGAGAACAGAACAGAACGGCAAAAAGCGGAGTATATAGAGGAGATGATGATGATGATGATGATTTTAGAGGATACCTATCCATACATTATTTCGGAAAAGTGAATAAAGTGGAGAAGAGTATCAATTCACAAAAACTATATTACTATGTATATTTGTGTGTGTGTGTGGTAAATGGTATTATTGGGTATATGGTTTGGTTATGTATGGTGGTGGTATTGGTATGGTGCCTTATAGTTTGTAGTAGTACACACAAAAGTTGTAAAGCAAATGAACGACCGTACGTAAAGTAAAGTAATAGAAGGAAAAAGTAGTTGATGATAATAATAACAATAATATCCTTCCATATTCCATATCTCTCTTTTGCTTGTTTATCATCATCATCATCAACACATCACATCACAGATTCTCTCTCTCCAACCCACGTCGAGCCGATGATCAGGATCAGATAGTTTTTTTTCTTTAATGAACATTGTGGAATACGGAATGATGATGATCATCAGCCAGCGTAATATTAAAAGTGTTTAAGTTGAGAAAACACTCCATATTATTTGTTTTTCTGCATGGTGTTGAGGAAATTATCATTTGGGGCTGTGAACTACCAACAAGAGAAGAAACGAGAATGGAGAACAGCAGGAGGCTTTGTCGGAGAAATCGAGAGGCTCTGGAACACCGATTGCTCGGAAACAACAAGGTCAGTTATGGGATTAATTAAGGAGAATTCTTAATTTAAGTTGAGAGGCTTTCCAGGTGAGGATGGAGAATTAGACTGTGGAAAATGAGATTAGGCAAGAAGTTGTGTGTGGAGATGATGGAAATATTGGATGACCACCACCTGACACCTGACTGAAGGTCAACGTTTTTATTGAAAAGAAGTTCAAAAGTTTTAAATATTTTGGAGAAGATAGTGACTGTTTGAATGAACTTCTAGATAAAATTGTGATGCGTTTGTTCCAATTTCTTTATGGAGGATCAGATGTAGTAGGATTGAAATATATTTTATATTTTGCAAGGGGTTGAGCAAGTTGTAAATGCACTTGTAAAATCATTCTTGCTTAGACTTGAATCAGTTGATGATCAGCTTTTATGGAATGGAAACTTACTGAGGATGAAGAACGAATATTTGAACTAAATTGGACCTTGATCTATTGATTGTTCATGTGTGATGATTGATGTGTAGAGCAGAAGAACTTTTGACTTACTATCTAAATATATATGAAATACGTTTTGTGTGTTTGATCTATTTATGCATTTATATTTAGATCATCGTTTGTGTGTTTAAGCATGCAAACCATTTTGTGGTTGAAATTAAATTATTGTTTAATAAAGAATTAAAATAATTAATACTCTTTTGTTTTATTTTTGTGATTTCTAGCTTATCGTGTAGCCCAGTTGCAAGTCCAATGCCGTTACATCCAAGGATGCATCAGTTCTTCAGTCTTTTTACACATTGGAAGTGCAAATGTAAAGGATAAAATGTGAAATGGTGATATTTTGTTGGATATGTGACCTAGGACGGAACAGACATTGTGTGACTTTTTCCAAACAGTTGACAGTGTGCTGCTGTCTTCTGTGTACATTTTCAGCACACTTGTTTGGAATCGGAAGAAGAAAGGATTAGTGAAAAGAAAATAGCGGGCGGATGTAATTGCGTTGGTCAACTAGCAGCGTATCACGTCCTTAAATTGCTGGAAATACTTGATCAGTCCATCATTCGTTAAATATCATTTGTTGCTGAAATGAATATTTTAAATTACGATACATATTTTGTATTTAAGTGCTTCAGTGATAAACTACTTCGCAAAATTGTTTATCTTGTTTGATATCGACGGAAGAGAAGTATGGAGAATTTTAGTGTCCTGGACCCTAGAAAACAAGAGCTTTTGGAAGCCAGATTACTCGGAAATAGGGTTAGTGTTCCATACTTTATATTTACCTATTAATGATTATGTATTTTAATTTGTCTGGTACAATTTTAACTTTAGTTGTACGCATCGTCGTTTAATTAATCTTCTACAGTCTACAGGGCTGTAAGCAAATTTTGTATTATCAGACGTCTTGTCTCTCAATTGTGATACATTTATGGTTATTGAATATTGTAGCTATTTATGTCAGATAATTACTGATGTCCTGTTTGTCCTTGTTCAACGTTATTCCGTCTCCTTCGTGTCAACGTGGACATGGATTATGGAGCAACAATTCTTCATTATGTCTTCATTTTGCTGTAAACTTTCGGATTCATTTAGCTTCTTTCACGAGAGGAGTTGCCTTGTGTAGCTCTGGTGAAATGGGCATTTCCATTCGCCGTTGTCAAAATATGCAAATATTTTACTATAACAAATCGGGTAGGGGATTAGATTAGTTACCAATAATTATTGCTAACCCAACTGGCAAACGAAGCAGGTTTGATAAATTTTGAAGGATGATGAAAGTAAGTTAGAAACTGTGTATAATGTGTTAGGATTAAAATTGTAGTATAGGTAGGCAGAGAGAATATAGAATAGAATGAGTAAAATAATTGGACACATGCATGTAAGAATAATCATCCTTGGTGTTAAATTGTGCACTCGCAATCTGTCCATTAGGTTGAGTCGTTGAGTGACAATTAAATAGTTATGAGAATTGACTTTGGTCATTTAGGGAATTAGAATTCAATGAGTAGAATGCGAATCTAGTTTATTTCGCTTTAACTTGTGATGAATGGATGGAAAAGGGAAGATACGCAACACTTGATGGTGAGAAAGGAAACTTTTAATTTACATTTGGTTCTGGATCTCTAGATTTCGAGTTCTAACAGTTCTATGTTTTGTTTGCGATTGCTCCATCATTGCGTCTACTTTAAGTGCTTCCTGTAGAGATTGGAGGGTGAGAACTGCGTTTTAATCATTGCTGCATAGCTAGTTATAGTCAAAGTATTTGATTTTATGTCAAACCAACCCCTAAAAAGTTTAAATTATTAAAAAGGTACAAGATTTTACATGATTTAAATATGTATTAATACTTGTTTATCTAAGATTGGCTTGAGGGGTCATTTTGATAAAATATTTAGCATCGGCTTGTTTTCTTTCTGCGTCTCATGTCAAGTCAAAGTATTACAAAAAAAGAGAATCATTTTTCAATAATAATTTCAGAACTTAAAATATGTTATGCAGTTACAGTAACACCTCCGTCTCTAACCTTGTCGAGTTAAAATAGCTGATAATGTCTGATTAATTAGCATTAGCTTGCATAACAAGATGATACTGTAAGCGTCAATTTAGAATTCAGCGTCAACTTGAATAACATTTGTCTACTCTTAATATTCTTTATACTAAAAAGGAGTGAAAGATTATCGTGAATGCCACGTGTCCATGATCAGCCATTTTACTATTTGTTTGTATATCTAGGACTACTAGGGCAGCCGATGCGTATGCATAAGCGACGCTTATTAAGGTACATGTTTTAAGAGACGTCAAATGAATGATCCAAATTGTTAATCATTAGTGAACTTGACATCTGTCTCATTGTTCATGTCAACTTATTTGTTTTTAGACATAATTGGTTTGGTGTTTAGAATGTAGCATTAATGCGAGAATATAGTTGGAATCGATCGATCGGAAGTACCAGTTAGTTAGTGAGTCTGTAACGTGTGGGTGTAATGTTTTGCATCTTCATTTATTTTAGGAATATTTTATGGTAAATTGCAGATATGAGAGCTACGTACATGTATTGTTGTCTTGTTAGCGTTGCTTCCATTTTATCTTTTCACCAAAGCTTTGAATCTGATAACTTATTATAAGATGCCCCAAGTAATGTCGGGCACTGTTTTTAAAAGGAAAGTAAGGGCTGGGACTACGGACGGATATTAATATTCTGCTAAATCCCGTCTTTGTCCGGGAGCATGCATGTATGTCCTTCTTAAAATGTGTGACGTGGACGGAAATGAGAAATTGAAAGAAATTTTATTATTAAACAGACTGAAGCAATAATCTCAAGCAGTTTGTATGTTATAGTAGACGAAAGCTGATAAACTTTTAGTTCCAATGAATCTGCCATGTACAGCAAGCATATCGTAATCTAGAACATTCGTGATGCAGTATTTGTAACACAAAAGTTGGTCTGTTAACAAGAAAAGTTTTCCTATTTATTAATGTTGATGTTATGCATTATTTATTTCAACCTCCTCCTATAATAGATGACAAGTTGTAGTTGTCCACGGTGGACAGTCCACCGATCGTACATGTCAATGCGTATTGCGTAGTAATGAAAATTCTCCTTAGAAAGTAACTCCATGTCATTCATGTGTAATTGTGAGGCTACTATGTATTGCATTGTGCTAACTATGTAGATTGTAGATGTAGCTCGAGCTCGGTTCAGTTAAAAGAGAGTATCCACTTCCATGAGTGTTTCAGTGTCTGCGATTTTTTAGGCTATACAACCAAACACACAACCCTACTGCTAGTTGCATTTTCAGGTTTTTCTCCTTTTCCTTCCGAGTTCCTTTCCATCGTCATCTATATGCTTCCCTTATAAAAAAAAGCATCTATAGTCTAAGAATGTAATGTACTTGAGTCGCGAGGCAGAATGTTGAAGATTGAGGCAAGGAATAAAGAAGAGACAGAAGCGCTTTGCATTATGGAAGTATCAGAGTCTAGGTTTTCACCGTTTCATGCTGATTAGCAAAGAAGTTTCTATAAGTCCTCCTGCCAGATTTAACTTGTTTCTCGTTTCTGGTCGGTTGTGTAGCCCTTCTTTTTAAACTCGTCTCCCTGCTTCTCTCAGCTTTAATTTTTTTTTTACTATTTTTGGGTTCCTCTATCTAGCTAGCCCACTGCAGCCCTTGTATGTAGATTGAAGGGTATAAGTAACTCCCGTATTATGCTCGCTTTTGTAATGGACAATGGAAGAGTCTGGAGACGGATATGCACAACTGGGGAAGAAGTACAATGCAAGTAAATCTATTAGCTTTAGCTGGTTGTTGTGTGTAGTCAGGAAGAATATATATATATATATTATTTTGTTTCGGTGTATTGCGTTGGTGTAGCAGTAGTAGTAGTTTCATTTAAGAGTAGTAGAGAGCTCATTGCAGTGGTATTCTTTCCAGTAGTATATAACCATATAACCGAGTCTGATCTCTTCTCTCTTTCTCCTGCCTTACGTCTTTAGAACTTTTAGAAGCCAGTCTTGGTCTTGGTGATGTGTACTTAAGTCCAATAAGTGGTAGTGGTGTTGACTTTGGCCCTCTGCATTTCTTTGTCTGGCAGATTGTGTTGTGCCTTAGTTGGACCACAGACGGCAAGTAGTGCTGGTGGTTGATGTTCGTGGTGTGGTGATGTGATGATGGTGATTCGTGAGATTTTTCGGATGTCTACGTAAGCATATGATGATGCTGCTCAAGTTAGCTGTTGTATTTGATGATGGCATAATATTATGGGAGCAGAGAGGATGATCAGGGCGATGTGATGTCTCTCCGTTTATATAGCTACATGAGTTTTGTTCATGTTCCCTCACTCAGCTCTTCTCCTTCCTTCTTCCTGCACTCACTCTGCTGCTCGTAGGGCTCAGAACTAAAAGTTATTCTGCATTAGTCAGAAACAAGGAGACACGCAATCAAAAGAGACAAGAGAATTCCTAAAAAAAATTGTGTTTGACCCTGTGTCGTGTGTACAAAATCTTACACACTCGGCACTCACTTCCATTTCCACAACTTTTGCTCTACTGCACAGTTTCATTTCAAGTGTTGGACAAGTTTCATTTTATTCCTGTGGGCTCTCATAACACTGCGAATTGCAGGCCATCGTGTGGCATGCTATCTATAAGCATGACCCAACTGCACCTAGCAGCACTGAGGCAAGAAAAGCGGAGTAAAAGCTGTGGTTCCTTATTTTGACTGGTCTAGTCTCACTGAGACTCTCACTCACCTCTCATTCAATTTCATATGCATTCTCCGAAGAGCTAGTGAGAAGAGAGCTTCCTCAGGCTACTTTACAACAGACCAAGAATTTTGGATCGAACTTACTATTTTCTAGGTTTTTTACGCTGCGTATAATAAACAGGAAAGACATATATAATATACGTAACGTGTGTGTATATCTATAGAGAGCTTATTGTGTGGCTGCTGTGGACTTGACACCTAAGCATATAGGTATTTCTAGTACGGAAAATAAAACTAAGTATGGGTGCTTCGAGTAAGAAGACCTCTGGAATGGATGGAAACTTGAGCCTATCCCGTCCCTCTCATAATCATCTCATAATAATAGCAGCAAGACGTACCCCTGTGCCCTGATGCACTTCTCTCTCTCTCTCTTCTTTATATATGCATTTATTTATTTCCCATTAGTTGATACCTAGATATTACTATTTTACTTGTTACTACTACCTATCATGAATCATTTCATGAGGCTTAGTGGGCTTAGTCTGCTGTGTGTACCCAAAAAAAAAGGATCTCATTGAAATGGAGCATGGAACAACAAAAAGTTTTCCATCCTAATACAACTTATTGTGAGACTGCACACTTTGTGTTTTGGTTGTTATCAGCAGTGCCATTTTGAATTTCATGCAACATTATGTTTCAGAGGCAGAGGACTCATGCTCTTTGCCTAAACAAAGGAGCAACCTATGGAATTCTAATCATAATTAGGAATATTTTGAGAACGGCTCAGTATGCAAGTTGATAGCGGATGATACTATTCGCCTCTGCTGTGTTTTCAGTCATCATCAGTGAAGTTGTAGTTAGTTGGTTGGCCATGGTTTTCACTTGGGGAAAATCAAGATGTTTTCCAGGCCAAACTCCATGTGAATAAGATGAAAAGTGCTTAGTTCACAAAACTTGAGATAACTTGGTCGTGTGTATATTTATCTGAAGCAGTTAGTGATTCTGTGGTGTTACAGATACTCTGTTGATAATGTGATTGCAATCATTTGTTGTGTACCATGTACCCTTTAATGATCACAATGTTGGATGGCAACAGACCAGCCATGTTTGTAATGCCAACGTCACCATCACCGAGATTTGTTGCGCAATGTCTTACCTATCCTCTAGTACGGACTTAATTACTAGTTTTCCATAAAATAATAATTATAATTATTGTTGTTATTTCATTTTGTTTACTTACTCTCTGGCAAAGCAAAAAGTTCACTCTCTGATCTGCTGATGCAACATGGGAATATAATTTTTTTATGCATTAAATTATATTTTTTTTTGCAAAAATGTAAAACAAAGATTTTTTTTTGTCTAATTGCAGATGTCATCAGGATCTCAAGTTCAGGTGACACAAGGACAGCATCAGCCTGTGGCGCACCATCATGTTTTAAACAATTCAGGTGGAGGAATTGTTAGTACTGGGAACAATAATAGTATGCCGTCAACAAATAACGTGACTACTCCACCATCCACCCCTACACTCTCATCATCTGCAATGGCAACTGCAGTAATGATGAACGCCAATATGTCGTCAGGGTCAATGAGTCAAACAAGTAATTCCAATCCTACCCCTGGTCTCCTCCCAACTACCAATAATAATGGCTTGTGCACGAGCATTCCTTTAGAAAGAACAACAATTAGTAATGTAGGTAACTCTTCCGGAGTTACGGACAGACTAGGTGGTAATTGCCTTGTAATCAACAATGCCAACAGTAGTTCGATGGGGGTAACTGCCAATAATAACTCGACCACATCTGCCTCTGCGCCTCCACCTCCACCCCCTCATCTACCTCATCACCATCCATCAGTGCTGCCGCTATCGTGTACAGCAGTTCCCGGTCCACAACAACCCACGTCCCATCCGCATATTAGTAATGCTGTAAATTCTAATTATTCATCTGCATGTGGACAAGGTCCAGGCTCTGGACAACCCTTAGTTCTTACCGCCAATGTACATCCTTCTAATCAAGACTCAAATATGAGTGCAGGTAAGATTTTATTTTCATTATCATTTTTATATGATTGATTCTGAACAAATCAATTTTCATTCAAAAAAATAGTTGTTGTTCCCTGTTCACCTTTTTACGAATAGACAGGCCTATTATGAGTGGTTGTGCTTGTACGTACGTACACGTGAATACTATATAGGGATGATCAGAATATAAGCGAATAAGTTTGATCAGTATGAAATGTGTACGGATAAGGAAACAGAATTTGGTTGTGCTGACAATTGTAGTAAGTGAAGTAGAGATGGCTCGGACGTCAGATGGCTGCTGATCCTGACAGCTGTACTTTATACTTTTACGAGTAGTAGTTTGGGCTTACGCCATAATAATATACATATTTTGTGCGGTAGGAGTAGGAAGAAGAAGAAGGTATCATGAGCGGTGAGTAGTCAAGCCGAAGACTGCATCACACAAGTCTTCTTGGCTTAGCTGTTTATGTACGAGACTCTGTTTGTTTAATACGATACATGATAGTCTATCTGTTTCCTCAGAATTCCGTTTTCTCCCCGTTTGAGTGAGCCTATGAGCGTGAATAGCCCAAAACACTTACTTACTTCTCTTGTAGTGAGTGAACAAGCATAATAATAAAAATGGATAGCAGAACACGTAGTAGTTTTGGTGTGTGCCGTTCCTTAAAAATGCACCAAATAATGTCATCGTGTGGGTATGGATATCGGGTACGGGTATGTTGCAAAGGGGAACACACTGAGTTGCCCTGCACATGACGGCCTCTCTCTTCTTTCTTCTCCTCTCTTTCTTCAAAAGTGGCATTATCCATCCATACCCGTGACTATATGTTGATGCTCTCCTCTTCATCCTTGGTTTTTTCTCTCACTTTACGCATATGGGCATTCGCATTATTATCACTGTGTCGTGTGGTATAAATAGGAATTGTATTGCACGCAACTTGTGAAAGGGTAGCCAAACTATAGATGGACTAGAAATCAAGTTGTTGGGCATTTTGTTTGCTTCCTCTATCTTTAATATAAGCATTCTCATTCTCACTATTCTAGCAGCCAACTCTTTTTAGTAGATATCGGGTTGGTGTATTTCCACTTCACGTCGTCGTGTGCAAATGCAGTGCTGCAGCAACAGCCACGTAGGAATTTTTTTCAGTCTTCTTGTCAGAATGTTTGCCGTAAAAATGTGCAGTTTCAGCTAGAGCACAAAGTATACAACATGTTTAAGTAGTACGTTACCTACATTGGAGATGTTACAGGAAACAAAAAAATGTTCCAGCAGCGAGCACAAACGAACTTATGCATCAAGAGCAAGTTGTAGCAATGTGTATGTACCTGTATATAAAAGCTGATGCAGGAATTAGGAATATTTTAAAGAGATCTACTACAGTCTGCCTACAACCTCAGTCAGACATAAGCTTCTTGGTATCTGTTTATTATATGGATGGGTAAATGTACTCTAACTACTGTGTACCATAAGTAAACCTCTGGTTTAAGTAGTAGCAAGCGAGCAATGGTATGAGTAGGCTAGACCAAGAGCTTATAATTTTCCACTGCTTTTTGTAATGTGAAATGGTTTGACTATAAGCACATCACTCTCTCTCCGAGGGTAAGGCAATAAACACTACTACAGAGTAGAAATGAATGAATGAGATTTTTAAGGATTGACGGAAAGGCTACGTCATCATAACATTGCCATTTGCTACCCTATTCTCTCAATCAGTCGACAAGTTTGTTTATGCATATATTATTATGATATCATCATATGCTATTGTATGTCCTTAGGTAAATTTTGTATACAGTACACCTTTTCATATTTAATAATAATTTTTTATCTGTTTGTTACAAAGAAATTATATAAAACTATATAAAAAATTAAGAATCACAGTCATCTACCATCTCTATATATCTCTGGTTTGTTAGGGAATAATGCAAATATATTAAAATGACGTGGATGACGTTGATGATATTATTGTGAAGCTTATATGAGGACTGATGATTTGTTTATAGGCTCATCGCATAGTGATAAAGAAGTAGACACACCGGAGAAGCCTGTAACCAAAGTACCTGGCCCTGAGAGAAAGCGGAAAAGGAAAGCAGACGATGGAAGTGGTGGTGCTGCTGCTACAAGTGGACCCTCGATAGGGAGCGGTAGTGGTGCCGGCGGCTCAACAAAGTCCACGAAAAAGATTAATGACTATTTCTCTTCCAAAATTGCCGGTGGAAGTCCTAATCGTCACCAACACGGCGGTGCTAAGAGCCCCTCACCGCATCCCTCAGTGAAACCCATTGTAAGTTGTTGAGACTGAAAACATGATCACAAAAATTAGTTGTTGTAACTATGATTGACAGAGTGTTTTTTTACTCTTTTGTTTCAGTTTCCTGCTAGTCCTCAGAATGTAAGTAGCTCAACAACTGTTATTGATAGAGGTGCAGCACATAGTTCAGATCGAAATGTGAGTGAACAAAATGCAGCCCACTTTACATGGCTTGAAAAACAAAAAAAAACTATGTCAATTGTACAATATTTTTTATTAATTTATCTAATTCAAGGTAACGCGTCTTGCGGGCCCTTCGGAACCTTTGCCTGTGGTCTCCTCCTCATCCGTAACCGTCGTGCAAGTAAACGAACAGCAGGAGGGACCATGTTTGGTTGTAGGAGGGACGACAGGGACGTCTTCGGTTAATAATAGTGTAGTAGCTGTAGCTAATTCAATCCATAAAGCAGTACAGACTGAACTGACGGGTGTAAGACTGGCAGAGAACGAGGCTCAAGCCACAGCGGATGTGGAGATGCGAGACTCGAGAATCGATGAACTGAATAGATCATCAGAAGACCTTCGACAGCAACTAACCAATCATCAGCGGCTTATTGAGCAGCAAAAGGCCCATATCAACAAGTGTATTGACGTTGTCAAAAAACTTTTGATTGAAAAGTCGACAATAGAACGGAAAGAGGCTCGCCAGCGTTGCATGCAAAATAGACTGAAATTGGGCCAATTTGTGACGCAAAGGGTAGGTGCTACTTTTCAAGAGAATTGGACTGATGGCTACGCCTTTCAAGGTATTTAAAATTTAAGAAATTATAAAGACTTCAGAGAAATCCGAAAATATCTTTAACTTCCATAGCTAAAATTTTAATTAAACTATTAAGAGCTCACAAGACGTCAGGAAGAAATCTCCAATGAGAAGGAAGATATTGACCGACAAAGAAAACTACTGGGGAAACGACGCCCAACAATGACTGAAGGTCAAGGAAGGAAAGGTCGTGGAGTGGTCAACGGGACCTCTGATGGATTTGCTAAACCCGAAGCAGTTAGAGAGATGACATGGCAGGAATATTATGAGACTGACGAAATATATAAGGTAGCAAAAAGAAGCGATAAATAATTACTATATTATAAATCTTATTTATTTAGTCGTGTATTTGTACTACTATTACTAATTTGATTGTACGTAATAGTAATGTTAGTCAATCGAACCTACGCTGATTGTAACCCAATAATGTTATGTTATTTGCAGCTAAGGCAAAATGCTTTGAAAAAGGAGGATGCCGATTTGCAGTTGGAAATGGAAAAATTAGAACGGGAGAGAAATCTTCATATTCGGGAATTAAAGAGGATTCTAAATGAGGATCAGTCAAGGTTCAATAATCACACGGTGCTAAACGATAGGTACCTCTTACTCATGTTGTTGGGGAAAGGTGGTTTTTCCGAAGTGCATAAGGTTAGGAAACTTGAACTTTTGATATAAATTCCCTTATATCTACTAATAATATTATGATGATAAAACTGCTCCAGAATAGATTCAGTGTTGGTAGCTATTTCAAGACGGGACTGATTCATTATAGCTTATTCAACGTATACTTTTGCAAGAAATTAATTAATTTTACAACCGCAACACGTTTATACTTTCTGATTCACAGGCCTTTGATTTAAAAGAACAGCGATACGTAGCCTGTAAAGTTCATCAACTGAATAAGGATTGGAAGGATGATAAAAAAGCTAATTACATAAAGTGAGAGTTATTTACAAGATTGTATTATTATTTTGGTTTTGCAATTTCCAGTGTAAAATTATCAATGCTCACAGTTTTCATTCGTTAATTTTTTGCTTCAACAGACATGCCTTAAGGGAATATAACATTCATAAGCAGCTTGATCATCCGAGAGTTGTAAAGTTGTACGACGTGTTCGAGATCGATGCAAACTCTTTCTGCACTGTCCTGGAATATTGTGACGGGCATGACCTTGACTTTTATTTAAAGCAGCATAAAACAATTCCAGAACGCGAAGCAAGATCAGTCATCATGCAAGTTGTGTCTGCTCTAAAATACCTTAATGAGATCAAACCACCTATAATTCATTATGACTTAAAGCCAGGTATGCTCATTTACGTCCTACAGTAGGAAGAATGGGCGTTCAGCGATATACCTAGTTGAGGAACGTTTACCAATATCTGTTGTTTTTTTGGTTCTGCTTTTAGGTAATATTCTGTTAACTGAGGGAAACGTATGTGGAGAAATTAAAATCACAGATTTTGGACTGAGTAAAGTTATGGATGAAGATAATTATAATCCGGAACATGGTATGGATCTAACTTCGCAAGGAGCAGGCACCTATTGGTGAGAAATTATTACAAGAACAGTCGGGTTTTCCACTACTTGATTTTTGGATGTTTCCAACACTCGCCTAATCAATATATCCATTATTAATTTAGGTACTTGCCTCCTGAATGCTTTGTGGTTGGAAAAACTCCTCCAAAAATCTCGTCCAAAGTTGATGTATGGAGCGTTGGAGTAATATTTTACCAGTGCCTGTATGGGAAGAAGGTAAAAAATAAACGATTTGTTATACAGCATACGTACAGTTTTTAACGATTGTTTTTGTAAACACAATAGTATACCTTAATTTTGTTTTCTGTTTCAACAATTAGCCCTTCGGACATAATCAAAGCCAAGCGACAATTCTAGAAGAAAATACTATTTTAAAAGCGACAGAAGTTCAATTTCCAAATAAACCCACTGTATCTCCTGAAGCTAAGGTATTATTAAGATTTATTAATGAATAGTTTCATTTCAATGTACGTGCATGAATGTACGGTATGGGATTCAATTAATAATTTTTTTTTTGTTTTTACGTTACAGCAATTAATTCGTCAGTGTCTGGCTTATCGGAAGGAAGATCGGCTGGATGTGATGCAATTGGCTCGAAGTGAATATCTTCAGCCACCCATTCCTAGATATGCGCGACAGAATGCCGCAGCTGCTGCTGCAGCTGCCGCTTCTCACGTAGGATCTACTTCTAGTTCACAATCACTCAGTCAACAGCCAACCACTCCTACTGGTAATAATGCACTATCTAAAGTCGTTTTGATACCCAGTTCCGTTACTAACAACTGGAATTTCACCTCTATTACAAAAAATCGCACAATTTAATTACACCCTTTCATCATCCACACATTCTTCAGCCAGTGTGCATGTTCACATGTGCTGCTGCTAGCTAGATTATATAGAATCAAAGTGAAACATTTTATTTTTTGTTAATATCAAGGAAACAACCCGGGTTTCCCGCAAACTTTTCTGTCTGGCATGAATGCGTCAAGCTCCTCGTAGCAGATTAGTAGTGGCAGCGCAAACAGCGTAGGAGCAAGGCCGTGCACATGCAGTTGTAGTGATTCTGAAACTGGGAAAAGTCGAACTAAAAGGAATTGCCATCATCATGTTTTACTTGTCACACGTCGCTCTCACTCATTATCATCCATGGATAAGAAAAATTCAGCAAAACAGGAATCTGGCAACTCTAGTTGCATTTTGCAGCAAAGTAACCCGATTCTATTGCAATTACTATCTTCCAATATGTGACACGAGTTTTTCAAAACGTCATTTTTTACGGAGGGACTAATACTGCCGAATCTCTACTTTATAATTAAATTCCTTTCCGTCGTCTTGAATGAAATTATGATCGTCGAGTTTTTCGGTGACGTGACAAGTGCTGACAACAACAGTTTTGTAAGAAGAAGAAGTAAAGGATCTTGCAGGATTCCACAAACTTGGATTTTTGAAACTACTAATTGGACGTGCTATGCTGTGCTTTGGCTATTTGCGGATGAACAAGGATCGCCGTAGTTATCTGTGACGGACTACACTGGTTTAGAAAAGTTGAAAAACTGTTGAGAGTTTAATGGATGTTAAGTGCACATTGTCTTTTTTATGATATTGTATAATGTAGGTATAGTCGTGATTTTAATTTTACTGAAGAAGCTATCCATGTTACTTTTTTGTTGGTTTGGGTGGTTATTATATTACGCATGTTCGTTGTTACTGTGTGTGATTGAATGTTCTCTGTCTTCGTTAATAGTGTAAGTCGATGTTTATATCTGAAAATGTACGTAATATGTAGTGGACAAACAGACTATATATGTAGGATAGCCAGATTTTGAAAATAAGATTGTAATATAGCTTATAGTGATCCGAATCCCATCATGAATTGAAAAAAAAATGTCTTGCGTTACACCAACAAAAGAGTATCAATATAAGGAAAATGATGCTGTGTCTTCTACAAATGGATAGCCATTTGAGAATAGTTATGATAATTTGTAACAAAGTATTTAGTTGTGGATTATTACGCTAAGAAGATAATGACGAATGAACTCGTTGAAGGTGGTGATGCACTTGTACTACAAAGACTTTTACGTATAAAATTATTGTAAAAGTTGTGAAGATTATCGTTTAGGTGTTCACTTGTACGATTTATTATGGCTCCCCGAAGAAAAACAATTTTATGATACTAAAAAAATGTAAAAGTCGGCCCTGTTAAGAATTTAGTTAACTTTATTATTATCGTGCATCACCAACTACCAACACTTAAACTCGCATAATAAAGTGTTGAGAACTATAATATCCAAAATAATTGAATGAATAGATATGCATTGCATTTAATCCAAATCGAAAAACGAATTCGCAACTTGAAAACCACCACCACCAGCGTCAGCGTAAAAAAACTATAATAAAATGAATGGACACTGTAACTTTTTTTTGATTCAGGACATTGAACATGTTCGGTTATTGCTACCGTTATAATTAAAACTATTATTATAATGATCAAATTAATATAATTATTACTATTATAGAAATAAAAAATATGCATCACCGGGCCCAAACGTCGAATTTTGGGTACCAGTGATTGAATCACTTGAACTTACAAAAATTTCGCTTTTCATTTCTTTATTCTTAAAATGAGATATTTTGATGTAGTAATAATATATGTAAGTAGGAGTAGGAGGGGTGCTAACTCGGCATGGCTTATTTTGAAAGAAAAATAATAATTTTATTCAAACTTTATGACGTTTTTTTAAAAACAATTTATAGTTTGGAATTGGCTGAAAATAATAATAATTATCAAGACTTAAAAAAGAACAAAATACAACGAGGGAGCAGGCAGCCCCTTCTTTTTAAGTAGAGATTCATCAGGGACTGTAGTGAGTGTAAAGTACCAGCTTACTGTCGCTTGTGCACAAAAATATTCCTTACTCTATAATATATTCTTCACATGTGCAAAAACAAGTGTAAAGTTTAACTAGTGAGCGCACTTACATATGAATACTTAAGTGTTTATACATAATATTAACAGGATGACTAACTTACGAAACGACAATATATATTCCCCTGAAATTACAATCTAATATTGAAATTAGGAGAAGATAATTAGAGATATAGTCCAAAGTACAGTGAAGAAGTGGGTACACGAAAAAATGCCAACAATCAAACATTATTTTATCCCAAAGAATGAAAATGTAGGTGACACAACAAGGGCATTCAATACAGAATGCAGACCTCCTATAAAGACAATAAATTCTTGCTGACTAGACGCTTACCAACATAACATAACACTGACAAGTAGGCATTATTTTCCTGAATACCATTTTTAATGCTGCACAGTAATCCAACTCTACATACAATCATTCATGCTAAGATTATATAACCTCAATCAAAAGTAAAGCGCTTGAATTCTCAGTATCTTATGCAACCTCAGATAACTATTCTTAAAGGAAGGGTACTTAATTAATATTTCTTCTTTTATTAACTGACAATGAGTAAATAAGATCATAATTATCATATAAAATATAGTAATCCCGAGAAAATGGATTGTGAAGCATACGAATACAAAAATAGAAAGATTATACAAATATTATTTGTTTTTCATGATATGATTGAAACACATATTATTCAAAGTACATAATCGTAATATGCTATAAGAAATACGTGTTTATTTTATTATCTTTGAACTTCATATATTATCCCCATGTATGTATGTACGTATATGTAAATAATAATTATATCTAGTGATATGTTTTCATAAACCTACAAACTAACCTAGGAATATAAAAAAACGGAATTCGCATATTCTTGTGAATTATAAGCAAATTATATACACTTGTGAGGTAACTTTTTTCAGAAACTATTCAGAATGGAGAAAGTTCATGAGTCGACATTGAGTTGATCGGGGTTGTTGTTGTCATCGGAGAACTCTTCCGGGGTAGCACGCTCGTCCGACGCTTTTCTCGATGAGGAGGAGGATGATGCATTCTGAAGTTGAGCCATCCGAGCTCGTTTCTTTGGATTGTATGAACAGGTTGTTGTTTGGGATGTAATTTCTGCAGGGTGGTCAACAGCAGCCGCAGTTGTAGGGGGTAGTTCTGGTTGAGAAGAGCTGGTACTGCTACTCCTTCGATCGCTTCGTTGAGAAACGGACGAGGTGGTAGATGTTGAAGCTGGGGAAACAACTGACGTTTGCCGTCCTCGCTTGCTATTTGTTGTAAGATCCTGGCCCATCTCTTCTGTATCACCTCCGTTGCTACTCATGCTACTACTATGTTCCACCTCATCTTCGTCTTCTTCCTCCTCCTCGTCAATTTCCTCCACATCTACTTCATCCGTCTCCTCAACATCCACTTCAATATCCTCCTCGTCTTCATCTACACATTCGTCCTCACCACCCGCAACGTTGTTATTGTTATCATCTTCTAGCTTCATTTTCTTGAGTATTTCGGTGCCTGGATCTGAGCCAGAGTCTGACGAATGTGAGCCGGGAGGAGTAGTGGATATTCCAGCTAATGAGTGGACCTCTCCAAATGATGTCTTTGACCCATTCTTAGTTCCATTAAAGCCCATTTGCTGTTGTTGCTGTTGGTGCCGCTGCAGTGAGCGGATGGTGGAAGGTGCTAAACTGATTCGGTTGGAATTGAGCAATGAGTGAACATTTCCGTCATGCTTTCTCAAATGTCTGTCCAAGTTGGTCTGTTGACCAAAGGCTCTGTCACACAAGGGGCAGCGGAATGGGCGCTCCTTATGATGAATGTTTCGTACATGACGCTGAAGGTTAGACGAGATAGAAAATGACCTCTCACAATATCTGCACCGATATGGCTGCTCCCCCGTATGCGTTCTTAAATGTCTTGTCAAATTCGCAGATCGAGGGAATACTTTGCCACAGTATTTACAAGCGTAGCGGTCTCTTGATTTCTGTGCTGCTCCGTTAGGCGCTTGTCCGTTTGAACGACCTATTCATCACAAAAAAAGATTTTCCACGTCACATTACAAAGAATTTAACAAGTTTTAAAAGTAAGCTTTTCTACTACTTAAAAAACTCGACTTCACTTACCACCAACTACTTCGTGAAAGGGGCGCTGGAGCAATGGATTTGATCCCATTGAAGTTGGAAAGGGGAAAGGTGGACCCCTATTTGCACCATTTGAATGGGGATGCATCAACCCCGGGGGTAAGGGATGTCTCCCATATATCAATGACGGAGGGAATCCTGGTGGATGACCTCTAAACAACTGTTGTTGTTGCTGCTGAGATTTCGTCTCGATCTGCGATTGAGATGATGGTGGACGTGGTTGCGGTGGGTGAGGAGATGAGTTTCCTCGTTGTTGATGGTGTTGGGGTGATGAGGACTGATACGGTTCCGGACTGGATACAACATTCTGATTCTCATCAACTCGCTTCTTTCTCTTCACTGTTAAATCCAGTGGTTGATCCCTTTCCCCTGTTTTTGGAGTCTTGGCACTGAGTGCAGCAGCAGTAGCCTCAATGTCTTCATCATGTTGCCTTTGAGAATGATGATGATGGTGATTGTGATGATGAGTAGAATAGCGCCGGGAGAGGTCATAAGGCATGAGCAAATCTGAAGGAGAAGAGGTGGATGAAGATGAGGATGAGGATGATACCCCACTTATAGATGAGCCACCCTTGGTTGGCAGCTGAGCTTCGTGGTGGTGATGATGATGTTGGTTAGCCGTGCCTCCACCCAACGCACTCATAAACAAGCCACTAGGGAACGCGCTCCCAATTGTTGGCGCAGGCTCCCCAACAGCTAATGACATTTGTCGAAGAAGACCTCCAGGATGGTACATTCCCCCTGTCTTGGCGTTACTACCGTTTGATGAGCTCAACAAGCTGGAAAATGAAGAGTTATGCTCATGTTGATGATGATGACTCATATTTGATTGGACGGATCCATTCGCCCCAGTCATCCGTCTGTGAAGAGATGCTGATGTGTCCTTTTCACGGAGATCCAACAGACCTGGAGGATACACCAGGGGTAGCCATTCAAGGGCACTCATCTCGTAATTTTCCTGTATAACAATGACAAATTGAATAATTTAGTATTATTAAATCAAGGGAATAAGTGCCATTTAACATTAAATAAAGATGATTCTTATTCGCATGTTTGAGCAATTTGTTCCAATCTTCTTAAAATCGTATTTTGCATATCATCTTGAAATTTTCATAACATCGATTTTGTATACTTAATCATGGAATTTGTATAAATATGTGTGCAAAATCTCTCTCTCCCACGCTGCTCAACTGAGCTACGCAGGTTGACCTGTATTCATTCTGCGTGGTGGAGGAGTGCTGCTTCGCTTTGCAAGGTTCAATGGGAATGACAGAGAAAAAAAGTAAGTACTTAAGTTAAGTGAGACTTATCTATAGATACGGATTCATTTATTTATACGGCTATTACTGTAACAAACAAAATCCCTTTTCACGAAAAATTTTGTGATACGGCAAGTGATTCCCTTTATTTGCAAAATGATGTCAAAAAATGTCTCTCCTGTGACTCGTGACATCATCACATGGCGCATCGCCTGCAATTCCATTGAATTGTCACTCAATCTCATCATTGTCTTCTTTTTTAAGACATTAAAAAGCGAAAGAAGAAGAGCAAAAGTTGAGAAAAAGAGAAGACACGCTGCTGGTTTTTTTTGTCATTGCTAAAGATTACGTAATGGAGGAGTGTAAGTTTCGATGCAATTGTAGCATATATTTATTTTTTTTTGCTAGTAATTTTCCACCTGAATACAAATCCAACAAAATAACATTCTCGGGGTAACAGGAGATATGCTAAATCAGGAGACATGTGTCCCATTGTGATTCTATTCATTCTCTCGAGGATGTTCACGTAACCAAAACAAAAAAGTCAACAAAAAAACAGCAGCAGCAAGTGATGGTGGATTGGATGGAGTGAAGTGTTCTTGCAGGTTTGTTTCAACAGCCCTCGAAGATCATGTCAATTTTCACATGAATCAGGCTCGCTGGGACGAAGAAGAATAAAAGATGACATCGATATGCCTAATAAAAAATGTGTTTAAGTTGAAAGAAAATAAAACATTTTGCTAAAAATGCGAGGCTACTCCGCTCACTCCCACTGACAAGGCAAGGTGTAACCTCAAGAGATAAAAGGGGATTTATTGCACACGTGTTTGTAAGGAGTAGCAGGAATAGAAACGATTTCTGTGCTCTTTAATATACCGGTACATTTCTAGCATTGACTTCTCTTCCGTTCTTCACGCAGCTGCATTTGATAGGTAGTAGTACTACAAGCTAATGTAGGCCAAGGTTGCTTCAATTTTCACGTTGGAAGTCAACTTGTTTTTCTTACAAAATAAATTTGATGAAACGGGTAGTCTCTTTTAATACGAGAGCTTCTTCAAATTTTTATATAAAAAGGGTTTAAAAAAGATGTTAGAACAAAGGCAGGTTGCAATTGGGGCAATGAGTAACTACTAGCCGATTGATTATTTTTTATTCCTGAGATGTAAATTATTTTCCTTCATTCTTCCTCAAATCTGAAATTATTAGATTGTCTACTGTCTACTCTTGTGACCTTGCTTGTAATTCATCGTCGTAGTCATCATTTCCACCAGCTGTGACATTTTTTATGCTTAAAACGCATTTACTACATTTTGGTTATCTTCTACCTATATAGCATAAATAATAGGTAACCTTTGATGATCCACATTAGCATTGTGTGAGTTTACTTAAAACATTGAGAAAACTCCAAGATCTCTCTGTTTTGATGACTCCCAATTGATTTCGTTCTTTTGAAAAGCGCCTCTAAAGAATCATGAGGAATGAAATGAACGCCTTGGCCTACAAGGTTTCCTTTAAAAACTTTATTGAATTGAATTGAACAATGGTAGTAAGCATAATTTATTTTGGCTTTTCAGCTTGTTTACAACAAGAACTACTCCGTTGACAAAACTACTTGAATATATTTCCCCACACACACACAGACATTATTTAACTGCCAAGTTGAAAGAATGATGCTAATGGCATGAAAAGCTTCCGCGGTTTTCCTCCTTCACATCCAACCCTATAACGTAACGACTTGATGACTCGTCAATTGCTGCAAAAACCTCTATTTTCCAACCATCATCATCATATCATATCATTGTCGTCATCATCATCATCAAGACTATCAAGAGTGTATATGCGATAATCGCATCACAACACACAACAATGAGAAAACCTCATTCACATTCCAAAAAGATGGTGACTCCACTTTAGCATTCATTTGAAAAGGAGACATTGAGTGTGTGAGTCAGCTCAGCGAAGGAACTAAACTGCTCCACGCCAACTTAATCCAAGTATGAAAGACAAAAGTGATCAAATGATTAAAGCGTATCAGAAGGGAATCCTTGGTCTATCCTCTTTTCTTCATTTCTCATCAGAAAACACAAAAAAAGAACGAACGACCGTCTCAATTTCATCGTGCTTATTATTATTGTTTGGCTTATACAAAACTAACCAGCCAACCCAAAGAGTCCCGTTCACTTTAAATGCCTATCTACAACAGCCTACCACCTCCGTTTTATCCATATCCTCGCTCTTTGATAGCCTTTGACGAATTCAAGCTCTGAAGAATGAAAAAGAAGCAGCATCATCAAGATATTAACATTTTTTTTTCAGCATCTCATTTTGCAAAAGAGATGGAAAAGCAAAAAAGGGACATACATTAAATACATCATTGTACATCCATACATAATGAAATGTTATTGCATTGCAATAACATAATGTAATGTAATAGAGCTTAATGACTACAACACAATGACTGGGATGCCTAAGCCCATGCGTACAAACAGAAGAGACAAGGCTACAGGCTGTAACCAGCCAAGAAGCCAATGAGCGTAATTAAACTTTCACTCGCTCGCTCGCTATGAGCTATGAGCTAAGAGTTAAGAGGGATGTTGCAGTAATAGTAACACGGTGGACGCTTTTGAATACGTAATATTATTATCCTCCATCCATATTACTACACTTATTCTCGATCACAAGCAAAGTTTACGCTAGCTGTGATGAATAATTAGCCATTTTGTCAACAAAGGGATGCATTGTTGTACTCCCTCAACGTTTTCTTATATAAGAAGGTCTCTTTTCTCCTTGAGACTATTTAAGTGCATTATATAAAACATTTGAAAAGATTGTCTCAAAATAAAAAAAGTATCGACATCATTTCGATCAATGATCGTGTCGTCGACGAGACCAGAGACCACACAACACAGGAGCGGAGAGCAGACCATGGGTTTGCAATTATGCATATTTTGATTCGATATTGCAATCCTACACCACTCACAGCTTTTCTTTGATGATCGCCAGCTTCTCTAGAAACAAGAAAAGCACTTAAAATGCGAGACAAGATTGAAGAAGTGGAGCAATCTTTAGCATATATGTATATTATGTACAATGGAGGGTACACTCGTTTAGTTTAAATACAAAATGGAAAAAAGTAGGTATTTCAACAAAGTCTTTGATCATTCAACCATAAAAATGTGATTTTTTTTCTTTCATCTAAAAAATTGAGAGAGATGACGATGACGACAAACGTGAATGATCACATAAATTTTTACCCATATCCGCAATTTGGAAAAAAATGTATGAGATTTCTTGACTTACATTTTTTTCATCTTTAAAATATACCTAAAAACTATGTATATAATGTCTATATATCTTTACTACACAAAGGGAAAAAGTGAATGATTGTGATAGAGATGATATTGTGTATGTTATGATGATATCAACGGATGAATTGCCGTTTTTCTCTTCTTACAATGCATCCATTCATTCTCCTTTATCACCAACCAAACCAAACCACGAGACTTTGGCTATATGTGTGCATGTGTTGTTATTGTGCAAGTCCTGTATTAATTCAGAGATGCATTTTGCAAGAGTCAAAACCAAATCAGCCCAACCCAGCCCAAAAAAATATTTTTCAACAAAAAAAAACGAATAAACTTTGTATGATGTGATGCGATGTGATATAAGATGGAAGATGAAAAAAAAGTGGTTGGTTATCGAAAGAGAGAGAGAGAGAGAAAGGGTAATACCACAACACGTACGCAAATAACATGTAATGTGTAAAGTAACGTAACTTTAAACTTGTTAGATAATAGCGTAATAACAAGGAAGGATGTTTCTTGCTCAGCTCGGCTTTCGATTCCTTTAAATAATCAAAAGTGAATGAAGAAGGAGGAATCAAAAAAAACTGTAGCATGATCGAACTCACATCTCATCATCAGTTTTGTATTCCTCTTAACCGTTGTAATATAATATAAAATGTAATATGATGATGATGATGATGGTAATGTAATATATAAATTTTTGTTGAGATTCTTCTATATAATGTATACTATATAGCTCCTTGTTTTGTTGCCCAAATGAAGCGTGAGAGAAAGATGGAAAACGTTTGTAGGATGTATGTATTTACATGTATGAAGTTGGTTTTAACTTGCATTATATCTTTTAGAATGAGAGAGCAGTTTAGTTTATAGTTATTGCGGAATGTAATTATTATGTATACATCCAAAGCACTCGTTCCAATTTGATACAAAACAGTGCAGAAAATGACCAACAACGAGTCGTTACGCTCAATCAGACACAGGCGGATTGATACACACATTGTATAATACATTAATTTTTCAATATCCCCCCTTTCCTTTCCCAATCCGTTGTGTTGTCCATTGACAAAAGATAAAAGAAGGGAGGTTTTGCAAAAGGAACTCGAGTTTTTTTTCTGTGAATATTCAATATGTTTATCACTTCGTTTAAATCCAATTCAGGTTTGGGATAAGAAGAATTAAGAAGGAAGGGAGTATAGTCAATAGTAAGGAGGATGACTAGGAATTTTGAGGAGGGGATGATGATGATAAGAAGCCGATACGCCGTTAGTTTATGCTGTCGAGTAGATGAGGAGCAGTTTGACGTCTACTAAAGATTGGGGGATTCAGTTCACTCAACGACTTTAAATGAAGCGAGGAGAGCAAAAGTGAAGTAGTTAAAAAAAGTGTGAATATTATTATTTTCAGAGTTTTTTTCATCTTCAAAAGAATCTATTTCATAAGACCAAACCAGACCACACCACACCACATCATCATCATCGACACCAAGATGAAGAAGAAGGGAAAAAATGATGTGTAGTAATACTGCCATGCGATGATGGTGCCTTTGATAATGTCGTGATTAGCTAGCGGATATATATTCATAAAGAAAGTTGATTTTATAACTAATTAGGATGAAACAAAACGATATGGATAGAATGAATCTCAAGTCACATCTCGCTTCAATTTTTGGGCGGTGTACGTACGTACGTACTTATATATATACATAACGAAACGAAAGACTTTGGGAAGAGGCAGGGCTCTGGGCCTTTTTATCATCGGATATGCTACGGAATGGTCTCGATCTCGAGCGAAAGAGACAAAAGAAGAATCTATTACGAGGTTCACTTCACCGCATGACACGGTCGAGATGATGATGATGATGATCGTGTCGTGGTAGCAGCCCTCGGGCACCTACCAAAAATATTTATATTTCTCAAGTACCCACCACACCACTCCAAAACCAAACCACTACCACAAAATAACGCCTTCATTCATTCATTCATTTCCCAAAAGTCTCCTACCAAAAAAATGCACAATATTAAGCAATGTCAATGAAGATAAATCAGTCACAGACAAAGATTGTTTTTTTGAGAAGAAAGTACATATCATATCATATCATAATCATGATAAGTATGATGGAGGAGAATGGATGGAATGAATGTGGTTTCAAAAAATTGTGA
Organism: Orchesella flavescens; assembly: GCA_964034955.1. Classification (NCBI taxonomy): domain Eukaryota; kingdom Metazoa; phylum Arthropoda; class Collembola; order Entomobryomorpha; family Orchesellidae; genus Orchesella; species Orchesella flavescens. Next base: position 12,295,986 of record OZ035955.1, on the reverse strand, counting down.
GCTTGTGCCCGAGTCGTGACTCAGATATTTCCAACAACAAAAAAATGCATAAGCGAGTCAATCATGGGACAACCAAGGCACTTGCCATCGATGTAATGAGATAGATGGAGGAATATTATAAATGCACCTGCGTGAGTATATATAAATATGATTGAAACATCTCGATCAGCAAAACAACCAACCTCAGCCAGTGTCTCAATATTCCATCATTATCATCAAAGTGTTTTGTTTTGAATACGGAGCATAGTTTTGCAAGTGGGTGCCAAGTATCATGATTCTCATGTCATGTCATCATCATCAACATCATCATCATCCCCTTCACTCGATCGGAAATCTGGTTCGCCTCAGTTTCCTCAACCGACACGAATCCCCCTGTTCGACTTAATTATCGCTACCGTTGATTTTTCGACTAAAATGTGGAAGGAAAAAAAGTGTGTTTTAAAAAACACGAGACCTTTTATGAATGCGCATTTTCATCAACGGCCTTTTCCAAAGGACATTGCTGTTGCTGTGATTCCTTTTCATTCAATACCGTAAGGATACATGGATGACACAGCAGCAGCAGTGTTAAGGACCGCATGGTATGGTATGGGATATGGATAATCACTGACTTTTCGGCTTAATTGGAAGGCTGGGCTTTTTTTGTGGGCCACTTTTTTTTCTCATGCCTTAATTTTCTGTCACATTCACCACCACAAACTTTAATTTTTGCGCTATCGCCGCCACATAAACCACTGCTGAAAGCTAAGATCAGAATACTACTACAAAGCTGATTAAGAGCGTGATGGACGCTGCTACCGTGTACGATGTTGCTAACATGACAAGACTTTGGCCGTTTTGTTGTCTTTTTTTTTCTGTGGTAGTGGTGACAATCAAGATAGGTGATGTGATGACATAACCAGTTTTTCCTCGCTTGTTGCTTCTGCTTCGCTGCATTTTTCTTGTAAAAGTACGTAATTAAAAGCCGAGTCTTTATAAAAAAAATGTAAGGCAAAGATTAAACGAAGTTGAAGTGGAGTGGATGTGGCTAAAAAATTCAGAGCAAAAGATATTATGAACATTGCTTCTTTGCAAGGCAATAAGTAGGGATGGAAGGAAAGTATATGAATGTAATATCCCATCCACATTGGGAACTCATCGGTAGCGCGAGGAAAGGGAGAGAAAAAAACGAGAAGAAAAGTTTCAGCAAGCATGACTCTCGTCTAATTCAGCGTAGCGATGCGATGTGATATAACATAAGACACACACACACATTTCAAAAATGTCCTTGCGTAACCGTTACATTTACAATTAGAAAAAGGCACGGTTTTTTATGGAGACGAGGAGAGCAAGCTAGTTCATCTACGTCCCTACATCGTCATCACCACTGGTACGCATGAGACAGCTTTCATTCTTCATTGTCAAATTCAGCTGTTTTCCTTCAAGTTGCTGATGATGTCCTCATTGCAAAGCTCAACTCATGTCGAAAATTATTGATAATACTTGAAATGAACCTAATTATTGCTTTATATTATACAATATTTTATGCCAAGTTGGAAATTATGTTTAACTATGTTTTTTGGGGTAACTTGAAACATACCTACTTCAACAGCCTGATGTTGATCTACAAACCAAAAACAAGATTGTCCCAGTAGCAAAACGTTTTAGAATTGAAATGGGATTTATCTATCATGCAAATCTGTAAAGGAAATCAGTTCTATTATGATGATTGACACGGTACTAGACAATTTTGTGTATCGATTGGTACAGTATCATCATCTTTCCTTATGCGTTTTTTTTAGGACAGGTGTTGTGTTATAGATCTCAATTCAACATTTTACATTCTTGGCCAATATTCCATTTTCTATGTACATATCCATCGTGTCGAACTTGTTGACAATTTTAGTCATACTATTACGATACAACATTACACACTTAATATGAAGGGAGGATGGATGAGGATGATGATGATGATGACAAAATGTCGATAATCATATCGCAACAACATATCACACTTGAGAATTTAAGTATTATATGGGTAAGGACCATCTGCCTTCTCATCCACATCTTTGTCTTGTTTTTCTCAATTATGAAGCCACTTCTTTAAATGGTTCGTCACGCCCTTATATGGACACAAATCTTATTGCTTCGTCTTCGTCGTCATCTTCTCTCTCGATTATTCGATCATTCGTTTTTTCCTTCTTTTTGTTACAAGTTGTCAACTTGACTTAAAGAAAAGAAACTTTAATAACTAAGTAAGTCTCCCCCTAGTCATATATATTATATTATATTATATTATATGTATTGCTTACACTTGTTTTCTGATCTGCTGATGCTGATGCAACATCAATTTAAGACAGAAAAGACAACTAAAATCCTATTAAGTATTTCTGATTTGATATGACCCGCAAAAAGTTTTGCGAAAGTATGCAATGCGGCGACAAGATTAAAATAAAAGCTTATCATTAAAATTCATTTGGAAGCCCTAAATATTCTTTCAGTACGAAGAAATATGCGGTTTGTGAATAAATTAATAAAGGCTGATACAATTGGGTCACTTTTTGAAGGGAGATGGGCAAGTAATCTTAGTAATCTTTTGCTAACGAAAAAAATTGGAAATATCCAGTCTCTGAGCTGAGCTATCTGCAGGATTAGCTAATTAGATGCAGATTATTCTAGCCAGACAATATAATTTATGAGTTGGGTACTCAATTAACAGACAATTGTGAGGAGATCATATCAGAAGAGATCTTGTCGCAGATCTGTAATATATATATGTAGTATATAGCTACCCATCATGATATTATGATCCTCATGATCATCTGCTCAAAAAGACGACACTCTCTCATCACCATATCATTAATAGCTTTATTGACGAAGAAGAAGAAATGAAGCACAACAAGGTAGTATGAAATGAAGACTGAAGAGGAGAGCATCCCAAGGTGTCCACACCTTTTAACAAAGGACATCCAGCAGGAACTACAACCAACAACCTGCAGCAGCAAGCACCACCACCACCAGCTTTTCCATTCCACCATGGTTTCATGTTGCATTAAAAAATTTTGTGACATGACAAGTCTCTATAAATCCTCTAAACTTGTTTCATACAAACATTTGATTTTTTATCCAAGACGGAAGGCCATCAAAGTCACAATTAATTATGCGACTCATAAAAGTATTTATTTTCTCCCAGTATTTTAGTGTTTTATAGACTGGCCCAGTTTCTTAGCCTGAATCGGAGACGAGGTTGGTTGGGAGAAGCTGAGATAATGTTATGCACAGCTTCTTCATAAATCTACTACCTAACCTAACCTATTGCCCTAGAGCGTAAATGAAATGCAGCAGAGAGCAGGTGGAGTATGTTATCATCTAATCAACTGTAATTGAATGTAAATATAGGGGAATTGCATAAAATACGACATTCTTCTCCTCATAAGTTTTTTCTCTATTTAGTTTACAACTGAAACATGGATCTATAAGGACACTTGACTCCAACAATGGAGGTCGTCAGTAAAATAATAATAACATTATCGCTTTTGGCGAAAACATATTTTTTTTTGCTATCGACCCAAGGGATGGAGATTGAGAGAATGGATGATGATGTGCTCTATCAAATGCATCTCTGTCAGAGTGAAGAGTTCAGGCCTCTCAATATCAATATCAAAGAAGACAAGACAAAATGTTAAAAAAAGAGATTGCATATAAATCGCTACTCACTCAAATAATATAATACAATGCAGGAGGCAATAAAGGGGACGAAAAAAAATGTAGGAGAATTGGATGAAGACGACGTTCACCGTGAAGCAAGGTGGACGGACGCGCCCCACTCAAGCATCCACCATAATAATATTTTTTGATTCATTCCATTCTCCATTTTATGCCATGTCCGTCCATCATCACAATCACAAAAAAAGTGTAGCAATGAATAAGCAAAAGAACCAACGACCAGCAGCAGCAACGAAAATAATCATAATATCGTTATACGATAATATTATAATGATAAGTCGAATTATCTTTTTGTGACCATCTTGTTAATGATTATTGCAATAATAAAGGACCGCTTGAGAAGAGGATTTCACATTGCATCTCAGTTTTTTTTTGTTAGAAAAGAAATTGGAAAAAAAAATTTGCCCAAAACTTTTGCTTACCCACTACTACTTCTACTATTACTACTACTACCACTTTTGAGCTTCTGTCGAATTTGATATATATATGAGCATTTGAGAGGATACATGTAAAAATGTGATTATTTTGTTATAATTTTTTTTCACTTCTTTTATGCATAACATAACAGCAGATCAAGAGAGCAACTAGGTGGTGGTTTGGTATGATGATGATGATGGTGTGGTACGCATCGGCAAAGGAAAGTAACAGTGATGATGATGATGATTTTGCTTTATTATATTGGGGCTGGCTGGCTGGTATGAAAAAAGTGAGTTGAGTTGATGTCCTCGGCTAGAAGAAGAAGACGACGACGAGAGCGACGTTGTTGTTGATGATGATGATGTTGATATTGCATTGCATTGAAAAAAGCAGAGAGAAGGAGATGATGGTTGAAGAAAAAAAATTGGATGGACGAAAGTGAGCTCGTCGAGCTGCTGAAGAAGAAGCTCAAGCCAGCATTCAATTGAAAGGGTGTGGTGGGATGGAAAAACTAGATCAAGAAGAGTTGCAAGTCGCAAAACTACATATCCCATCACATCGCACATCACAAAAAAAAATATGTATACACTCTCATCTCATCATCTCTAGCACCACAGGCAATGCAATTCTCTAATATCAGAAAATATTGCATGAACATTGTGTATACTCCGTACTCCCTATAGATATATATATATATATATATACCAGGCATGTACACACACATAACAATAAGTGTTTCGACTATAATTTTTATATTAGTTCATCCCCAGCAAAAGTTCGCCGCGGTCGTCGTCTTCATCTTCAATCGTCATTTTCGTCCTTCCCAATTGCCAATGCTGCAAGTTATGTTGTACTTGCAAAAAAATATATATAATATAATATATAATGCAATGCTCTCAGCTGCTTGATCTTCTCTACTCTCGTACAATCAGATTATTACCTTTTATTATTACCATTTTGTATTTTATACACACACCAGCCGAGCTCTCATCATTCCAACGTAATAAAAGCAAAAGAACAGGGTGTGGTATCGTGATCATCATCATCATCACCACCACAAATTCTAAACTACAAAACTTTTCAAAGTGTCCTTACACTTTCCTAGACTTGCTCACTTCTTCTTCTCATCATCATCATCAACAACATCAATTTTTACTGTTACACAGTAATCGTAATCTCTTTGCAGCTGTTGATCTATATATCCTACTGCACTACATAATAATAATATAGAAACATAGTGATTTAGATTTTTGTACTTATGTACTAGTATTATTATATTGCAAGTTCATAGCAAAACAATGACACATACTTCATACTACTCCTCTGCTTTTGTGGATGAATGTAATGCTCACTCTCAATTTCATTTTTTCTATTCAATATTCTGAATACCAAAGTATTATTACTGGGGACGGATGTAATAATATGTTGTACATCAACTGTTATGCATATTTTTATCACCGTTTTTATTACTGCTATTAGTATCAATATTATATCAACAGGATCTTTTGCTAATTTATAACATCTTTAGGCTCTGCATTATGCATTCTTTGAAGAGAGAAGACTCTTTTAGAGTCAAATCGTTTCGTAGAATTGCAATAAAAGGCAAATTGTCAAGCTTCTTAAGCATTGTCTCAAGTCACCCCAAAAATGTTGTGCAAGTCGCATTTTTATGGAGATGGAAAGACTTTTGTGCAGCTGTGTGTATGCATTTTAATGCAAAAAACAAGGAAAGAGGAAAGCACGAAGTGTGGTTTTCATATTTGAAATCATCACATCATACAATCTTCAGAGTGAGGCAATAGTGTAGAATGTGCTTTGGATTTGTGGTCACCTGCTACTCGTACTCGCTGCCGTTTCGAAGAGGAGGAAAAAAATGTGAAATAACGCAAAAGTTACTTTCTCTCATGCCACTAATGCGATGTTATGATTATGGTTATGTGCTCCTGATGTAAAAAAATATAAAGGTTGATGTTTGCTTACGTCGTACAAAATGGTAGCAGCAGCAGGTTGAAGTGAAGCAACCCTTTGAAAATTCTGCCCTTTCTCATGACTACGACCATTGTCAACATTTATAGTAGCTAATATAAACTTTAAGCTACCATTTCCATGCGTTTATTAAATATTAATGCGTTTTTAAGAAGACTGGAAAAGATTGGAACCTTATGCGAAATGATACGAGATAAAAAGAAAGAAAAGAGAATTACCTTAAGTGTCCAGTTTTATCAGGCAAACAACCAAAAGTTTTATCCTTCCACAATATTTATATTGATCAATATATTTATAGTTGAAACTCACAGTTGTTTTTTTTATTAAAATGTTAGTAGTTCACAAGCACGCATTTTATCCCATGCATAAACTTCCACAAAATTATTCGGCGTAAAAATATTTATTTTAGATATAATTATTTGTTAGCACTTTGTTGTATAAATTTTTCACAACATGCATATAACCAGTTCTCAATCTCGTTCCTTTGTTCACAACATTCGGTAAGGATTAGGTGACGACCGTTCCATGCAACCTTCCTCCTCTCGCTTTTCTCACACGCAACGCTTGTTGTTCATGCAACCCCTTTGCATGCACTCACTTTTCCTCCTGTTAGATTTTCTTGCAACCCTTACATTTCTGCTGCGTCAGCCACGTTTTATAAAGATGTCTGTTTTTTACTTTGGCTTTCTCCAATTCTCACTTTGTTTCAAAAGGTCACTTGTTTCCTATATAAAACTTTGATAAAACACTTGCATAAACCGGAGGTGGTTGGTATTAGGTAGGTTCCTCTGACTTTTGTAAGACTTCCTTTTACAGCGGTAGTCGGAAGAAGAGAGGAGCCCTTAAAGTCACATCAGATGAATTGTGTAAGAGTGACTGACATCCGCCACAAGTGTGCACTTGATCATTACGAAGGAGAGAGAAGTCTTCTTGAGGCAGAGGTAGTCTGCCTGTTTTAACGATTACACAACAACTACTAAGTTAAAGGGTTTGATGGATGGATGAAGCAGTGGTGGAGTGGAGGAGAGCCCTTCCTTTGCTATTTTTACTTAAGTCTCACTCACTCACACACACAGTAACAATCCTTTCCAACCTTGCGCATTTATCACGCGTAATCCAAAGCCTACTTGTTGCTGCTCTTGAGGATGAAGAAGGTGTAGTGTAAAGAGCAGGAGAGTGATTTGAGTAGCAATCAACATAATGCAAGAAAGTTGTAAAGGGCTCTCATACTATTTTTACGTATGAAAAAGGAATCTCGTCTATATGGCGTGGCTTGGCTTGGAGTGGAGTGAAGTTGCGGTGCCGCGTGTTTGTGATGTGGTGTGGTTATCAGGTCTCACAGGTAGAAAATGCAAGTGATTCACTTAAACTTTGCAATAATCATCATAGTATCATGTAATAATATCAGTCAGTAAGGCAAAAGTATGTGGAAGAAGTACAAACCCAAAAAGTGAATCCATTTTTACTACTTCCATTCCTACTTGTTATATTACCGAATTGCGTGAAT